>WOXC01007205.1:0-232076 GCA_011680675.1 Gymnobelideus leadbeateri | reverse complement strand
GAGCCAAGATGGCGGAGTAGAAACAGCTCATCCAAGCCTCTCTGCCCCCAGATTCTCCACAAACTATGTAAAAAAGGACTCTGAAAATCTTCTGGAGCCCCGGCACCCACAGAACGACACAGAGAAGCTAACCTCCCGCTGAGGACAGCCCAGCACCCTGCAGGAAGGACCAGCGCAGTGGTCTGGGAGCCGGCAGCGCGCAGAGCGCAGGAGCCGAGCCGAGCCCAGGTCCACGTGAGCCGAGGTTTTAGCCCCAGGGCGGCAGGGCCAGCAGCCGGCTGGAGGAACCCCAGAACACCAGGAACTGTGGCGACTCCAGAATTATCAACATAGACATGCCTAGGACAAAGTAAGAGGTTAGTGTCCTATGGACTTTGGGACCTGTATTTGGGGAATGCGTCAGCTCCCTCCCCTGGGGGCTAGAAGCCGCTGAGGAGACACGCCATTTTGTAGTTTTCATAGGCATTTCCGGCTCCCAGCCTACAAATCGTGGGGAGATCCAGCGATCAGTCTTGGGGGGTAATCGCTCTTGCTTTAACCTCCCTGGATCTGGATTGTGATCTAGGGTGGAAGTTGTGGATGGGTTTACAGCTTGCCAGAAACGGAAGTTGCCCCCCACACGTTCGGGACGAAAATTCCTCTATCTGGCCTTAAAGCCATAGTGTGGCAACAAGCCCAAAAGTCAAGTAATTAAGTGGCAACATGCCAAGGCAAAGGAAACAGAAAAATGCAGCCCTAGACTCCTATTTTGGGGGCATAGAGTGGGAAAAGGACTGTGAGGTCAGAAGTCCTGCTCCAAAAGCCCCAGGGGAAAACATGAGGGGTTGCAGGCCATAGAGGACCTTAAGAAGGACTTTAAAAATCAAATAAGAGAAGTGGAGGAAAAATTGGAAAGAGAAATGAGAAGGATGCAGGAAAAGTATGAAATGAGGGTCAACAGCCTGACTGAGGAAAACAACACCTTAAAAAATAGACTAACTCAAATGGCAAAGGAGGCCCAAAAGGGCAATGAGGAGAAGAATGCCTTAAAAAGTCGAATTTGCCAGATGGAAAAAGAATCTCAAAAGTTCACTGAGGAGATTCATTCCTTCAGAGTTAGACTGGAGCAAATGGAAGCTAGTGACTTTGTGAGAAATCAAGATGCTGTTAAGCAGATCCAAACAAATGAAAGATTAGAAGGCAATGTGAAATATCTCATGGGAAAAACCACTGACCTGGAAAATAGATCCAGGAGAGACAATTTAAAAATTATTGGACTACCTGAAAGCCATGATCAAAGAAAGAACCTAGAAATCACCCTTCAAGAAATTCTCAAGGAAAACTGCCCTGATGTTTTAGATCCAGAGGGCAAAATAGAGGTTGAAAGAATCCATAGATCACCTCCTGAAAAAGATCCCAAAAAGAAAACTCCCAGAAATATTATGGCCAGGTTCCAGAATCCCCAGATCAAGGAGAAAATACTACAAGCGGCCAGGAAGAAACAATTTCAATATTGTGGAAACACAATCAGAATAGCCCAGGACCTGGCAACTTCTACACTGAGGGATCGAAGGGCATGGAATATGATATTCCAGAGGGCAAAAGAGCTGGGAATGAACCCAAGGGTCACCTACCCAGCAAAACTGAGTATTTTGTTTCTGGGGAAAATATGGTCATTCAGTGGAATAGAGGACTTTCAAGCATTCTTGAGGAAAAACCAGAGTTGAATAGAAAATTTGACATCCAGACACAAGAAGGAAGAGATGCCTGAGAAGGTAATCAGGGAAAAGAAATCAAAAGGAACTTATCAAAGTTGAACTATTTACATTCCTATATGGAAAAGCAATAACTGTGACTGATGATATCTTTCTCACTATGAAAATAATGGAAGAAGGGGTGTGGTCATACGAATACATATGTGAATGTGTGTGTATATGGTTACAGTTATATATGGATAGAGGGCATAGGTTGATTTTGTTGGGAAGGGAGAGTACTCAAGGGATGAAATTATGAGGTGAGAGAGGAAAGTGGCAAGAGGAGATGGGGAGAGACATGGTAGGGTAAACTATCTCATGTAGGGGAAGTGGGTGCAAAGGAGGGGGAGAATAAGGAAGGCTAAAAAGGCAAAACCACATTCACATTGAATTTGGTTCAGGGAGAAAATGACATACATACTAAATGGGATATCTCAACCTGCAGCAGGATAGGTGGAAGGGGGATGAGAGGAGGGATGATGGATGGGAGGGCATCCTTGGGGTGAGGGGAGGTTGGAAGTACCCACTATAGAAGAGGGACAGGATCATGTAGGGAATGGACCAGGTGGGGGTGGGATGAGTGGGAGGGAATTATAAGCAGCCTTGTACAATATATCTACTATGATAATGTTTTGCATAGCTAGACATGTACAACATATACTGAATTACTTGTATCCCAAGAAGGAATGGGTGACAAGGGAGGAAGGAAATGGATCTGAAATTCAAGGTCGTAACATTAAATGTTTCAAATATATATATAAATACTATTATTAATACTCTTGCCTATAATTGGGAGATAAGATGTGCAGGCATTGGGACACAAAGATTCATCTTCCTCTAATGGAAAAGTCGATGGGGGTATGGGAGAAGGTATGGGAGAGAGCAGATTGGAGGAAGCGATATCTTGTGGGACTGCTATTCTGGGAGGTTGGGTAGGGGAATAATGGGGGGAAAATGCTTGTAACTCAAAACCTGGCGGAAATGAATGATGTAAAACAGAAGTTAATAAAGTATTTGTTTAAAATAAAAAAAAAAAGTCGAATGTGCCAGATGGAGAAAGAATCTCAAAAGTTCACTGAGGAGATTCATTTCTTCAGAGTGAGACTGGAGCAAATGGAAGCTAATGACTTTATGAGAAATCAAGATGCTGTTAAGCAGATCCAAACAAACGAAAGATTAGAAGGCAATGTGAAACAACTCATGGAAAAAACCACTGACCTGGAAAATAGATCCAGGAGAGACAATTTAAAAATTGTTGGACTACCTGAAAGCCATGATCAAAGAAAGAACCTAGAAACCACCCTTCAAGAAATTCTCAAGGAAAATTGCCCTGATGTTTTAGATCCAGAGGGCAAAATAGAGGTTGAAAGAATCTACCGATCACCTCCTGAAAAAGATCCCAAAAAGAAAACTCCCAGGAATGTTATAGCCAGGTTCCAGAATCCCCAGATCAAGGAGAAAATACTACAAGCAGCCAGGAAGAAACAGTTTCAATATTGTGGAAACACAATCAGAATAGCCCAGGACCTGGCAGCTTCTACCCTGAGGGATCAAAGAGCATGGAATATGATATTCCAGAGGGCAAAAAAACTGGGAATGAACCCAAGGGTCACCTACCCAGCAAAACTGAGTATTTTGTTTCAGGGGAAAATATGGTCATTTAGTGGAATAGAGGACTTTCAAGCATTCCTGAGGAAAAAAACCAGAATTGAATAGAAAATTTGACATCCAGACACAAGAAAGAAGAGATGCCTGAGAAGGTAATCAGTGAAAAGAAATCAAAAGGAACTTATCAAAGTTGAACTATTTACATTCCTATATGGAAAAGCAATAATGGTGACTGATGATATCTTTCTCACTATGAAAATAATGGAAGAAGGGGGTGTGGTCATGTGGATACATATGTGAATGTGTGTGTATATGGTTACAGTTATATATGGATAGAGGGCATAGGTTGAATTTGTTGGGAAGGGAGAATACTCAAGGGATGAAATTATGAGGTGAGAGAGGAAAGTGGCAAGAGGAGATGGGGAGAGATAGGGTAGGGTAAACTATCTCATGTAGAAGAAGCAAGGGGAAGTGGTTGTAAGGGGGGTAAGAATAGGAAGGCAAAAAGGCAAAACCACGTTCTCATTGAATTTGGTTCAGGGAGAGAATGACATGCATGCTAAATGGGACATCTCAACCTGCAGCAGAATAGGGGGAAGGGGGATGAGAGGAGGGAAGATGGATGGGAGGGCATCCTTGGGGGGAGGGGTGGTTGGAAGTACCCAGTATAGAAGAGGGACAGGATCATGTGGGGAATGGACCAGGTGGGGGGTGGGTTGAGTGGGAGGGAATTGTAAGCAGCCTTGTACAGTATATCTACTATGATAATGTTTTGCATAGCTAGACATGTACAACATATACTGAATTACTTATCTCCCCAGAGGGAATGGGTGACAAGGGAAGGAGGAAATGGATCTGAAAGTCTAGGTCTTAACATTAAATGTTTCAAATATATATAAATAGTATTATTAATACTCTTTTGCTTATAATTGGGAGATAAGATGTGCAGGCATTGGGTCACAAAGATTCACCTTCCTCTAATGGAAAAGTCGAAGGGGGTATGGGAGAAGGTATGGGAGAGAGCAGATTAGAGGAAGCGATATCTTGTGGGACTGCTATTCTGGGAGGTTGGGTAGGAGAATAACGGAGGGAAAATGATTGTAATTCAAAATCTGGCGAAAATGAATGATGTAAAACAGAAGTTAATAAAGCATTTGTTTAATAAAAAAAAATCTCTTTTAGAAGGGTGAAACATCTATTCAATAAAGGCTCATTTTAGTCTCAAAAAAAATCACTTATATCCTAATTTCTTTTTAAATTAAATTTTATGTTTATTTTTAGTTTACATCATTCATTTCCACAAGCTTTTGAGTTGCAAATTTTCTCCCCATCTTTCCTCTACTCACCACCTGAAAACAGCCATCCCACTGAATACCCCCTCCCCCAATCTGCTCTCTCCTATATTCTCCCCCATCCCCCCTCCGACTTTCTGGTAAGGCAAGATGGATCTCTGTGCCCCAATGCCTGCATATCTTATTTCCCCGCTGTAGGTAAATAATAATAATAATAATAATATATGTATATATTAAACATTTGATTTTAAAACTTTGGATTCCAGATTCTTTCCCTTCCCCCATTGTCATCCACCCTTACTGGGAAGATAAGCAATTCAATATAAGTTGTACCTGTGTAGCTATGCAAAACATTTCTATAGTGGATATATTGTGAAAGACTGACTATATTTCCCTCTGTCCTATCCTGCCTCACATTTGTTCTATTCTCTACTTTGACCCTGTCCCTTTTCAAATGTGTGTGCTTCCAACTTCCCTCCTGCCCAAACCTGCCTTCCCCTCCATCATCCCCTCTCTCGTCCCATTCCACCCTACTCTTCTGTACAGTGAGATACCCTATTCAGTGTGTGTGTCATTCCCTCCCTAAGCTAAATTCAATGAGAGTAAGGTTTTTGCCTTCCTGTTCTTCCCCTCTATTATAACAGTTTTCCCTTGTTTTTCCTGTATGGGATAATTTACTCCATTCTGTCTCTCCCCACCTCCTCTCATTATATTCCTCTGTCACCTCTCAATTACACCTTTTAATTATCATTCAATTGGTCCTGTGTCCTTTGTCTATGTATACCTGTACACATATATACACACACTCACATATGTATTCATATGCCTATATACACTCCTATATAGACGTATATATGTATGTATACATTTATATTCCCTTCAACTACTCTCATACTGAGAAAAATTTCGTAAGTTACAATTATTGTTTTTCCATGTAGGAATCTAAATAGTTCAACTTTGATAAGTTCCTTATGATTTCTTTTCCCTGTTTACCTTCTCATGCTTCTCTTGCTTCTTGTATCTGAATGTCAAATTTTCTATTCAACTCTGTTCTTTTCATCAAAAATGCTTGAAAGTACTCTATTCCATTTAATGACCATATTTTCCCCCGAAACATGATACTCAGTTTTGGTGGGTAGGTGATTCTTGGTTTTAATCCCAGCTCCTTTGACCTCTGTAACATCATATTCCAAGCCCTTCAATCCCTCAGTGTAGAAGAGGCCAGATCCTGTGTTATCCTGGTTATGTTTCCACAATATTCAAATTATTTCTTCTTGGCTGTGTGTAATATTTTCTCCTTGATCTGGGAACTCTGGAACCTCACTATAATATTCCTAGGAGTTTTCTTTTGGGGATATTTTTCAAGAGGTGATCTGTGGATTCTTTCAACCTCTATTTTGCCCTCTGGTTCTAAAACATCAGGGCAATTTTCTTTGAGAATTTCTTGAAGGATGATTTCTAGGTTCTTTTTTTGATCATGGCTTTCAGGTAGTCCAATAATTTTTAAATGATCTCTCCTTGATCTATTTTCCAGGTCAGTGATTTTCCCAATAAGATATTTCACATTGCCTTCTATTTTTCATTTGTTTGGATCTGTTTAATAGTATCTTGATTTCTCCTAAAGTCACTAGCTTCCATTTGCTCCAATCTAATTCTGAAGGAATGATTCTCTTCAGTGAACTTTTCAGATTCTTTTTCCATCTGGCAAATTTGGCTTTTTAAGGCATTTTTCTCCTCATAGGCTTTTTGAGCCTCTTTTGCCATTTGAGTCAGTCTATTTTTTAAGGTGCTATTTTCTTAAGGCAGGTTGTTGACTCTCTTTTCATGATTTTCTTGCATCATTCTCATTTCTCTTCCCAATTTTTCCTCCACTTCTCTTATTTGGTTTTCAAAACCCTTCTTAAGCTCCTCTATGGCCTGTAACCAGTTCATGTTTTTCTTTGGTACAGGAGTTCTGACTTCATTTTCTTCCTCCTGTTCCATGCTTTGATCCTCTTTGTCCCTAAAATAGAAATCTAAAGTCAGATTGCTGTTCTTGCTTTGCTTGCTCATGTTGTTACTCAGTTACTTGATTTTCGAGCTTTTTGCCACAGTAGAACTCTGCTTCCAGAGATGAGAGCTTTGTCTGAAACTTCTAGGGTATTCTCAGCTTCCAGAGCTATTAGTTGGCTGCCCTCTCTGAAGCCTTGGTCACGTATACCAGGACCTCCACCCTAGACAGTGATCCAGATCCAAGCTGGTTAAAGCAAGAGTGATTACCTCTCAGACTGGTTGCTTGGTCCCCCTACAATCTGCAGAGCAGGAGCTCTGAAGCAGCTATGTGGCAGTGGCTGCACTGCTGTGGAGCCTCAGCCGCTTCTCCCTCCAGGGGGCAGAGGTTGGACTGTACTCCCAGACTCCCTGTTCCCAAAGTTCACACTGACCTCTCACTTTGTCCTTAGCATCTATGGGTTGATAATTCTGGAAACCACCACAGCTACTGGTGATCCACTCTCCCAAAGTCCCTCTAGCCAGCAACTGAGGCTAAAACCTTGGGCTCATGTGGGGCTGGGCTCAGCTCCCAGAGTGGTGTGATGGCCCCTTCCTGCTGGCCTGCTGGGCTTTCTTCAAAGGGAGGTTAATTTCTCTCTGTCACGTTGTGAATTCTGTAGCTCTAAAGTTTTTTAGAGTCATTTTTTACATGTATTGGAGGAGGTGGAAGCAGGAGCCATGTGGAAGTCATGTTTCTAGTCCACCATCTTGGCTCCACTCTATATCCTAATTTCTTACAGAACAATAAAATTCTTTCATATCCATATATTACAACTTATCCAACCATTTCCATTTGTTGAACAATACCTTAGTTTCTTGATATTTTTATACATATAGGACCCGTTCTTCTTTAGGATATAAGCCCAGAAGTAATATAGCTGAGTTAATTGTGATTTACTCTTGGTGCACTTGTGGATGGGTGCAACCATTCTAGAATGCATTTTGGAGTTATACGTGAAAAGTTACTAAATATTTAATTTTCTTTGAAATCATAGATTCTTGAATTATTGAAGTATGCCTGGAATTATCACTTTTGAACAAAATGCTGGGAAGGCTGATAAGAGCTCAACCTGTGGTACAATCTGGAGTGAAACTTTGAAGACATGACTTTAGTAATTTGATGCTTTTGGAACCACCAATGGTGTTACTAGTGATGGGGTGGTCTAGGGCAGGGTTATTTCATTCATTTCTTTGTCATATTATATTTCAGTTGTAGTGGGCAGAGGAGATAGTTTCCTCTTGCATTTGGTGGAAGAAATTTCAAGAGTGATGTTTGTAGGGTAGCGACAGATTTTGATGTTTAGGCCAGACTGAATTTTCTTGTGCTGTGATAGACTCAGGGAAAATTGTAGCCACCTGGCTGAACTGTGAAAAATGAGTTAGGCCAGTGGATACAGATGAGGTGAGGATTCCCCTGGGAAGCAAGAGCTGAGGAGGGCCATGTTTGAAGAGGCTCCAACTCCACCTACCTTGTAAGAAGTTCTCTATTGATGCTATGAGTTCATTCCCTGCTAATAGAATTGGGTACAAGTCCCATTAAATCTTTATACATTCTGTAATAAATATGCACATGCCGTGCTCCCTGATTGCCTTTGGTGCTAACATGTTAGGTAACTCAGATATTTTAGAAATCAGTCAAAGCCAGGTATTCCTGGAAAGGAGACACTACAGATATGGGAATGAACTATACTTTTATTATTAAAAAGTGTCCAAGATTGAATGCTGTGCATTTATCCTTGAGCAACATATGAGTAACACAGGTGTGAGGTGTTGGGGCATATTCAAAACTCTGTTCTTCCTATCAGATGTGATTATACTTGCTTTTGTTTGGGTGTTGCCTGGTGGACAAGAATAACACTGCTTAGGTAAGAATGGTCTTGTCCTAAGGCATTTATTCCTTTCTGGCTTCCTTCCCCCAAAGAAGCACTTCCTGCCTTTCAGCCAAATGATGAGTAATTTTCAGAGACTTCAGGATGTGACATAGAGACCAGTCAGGCCATAATTATTTTGATGGCATAGATGACAAATCAGCTCTTAGCATACATCCCATCTAGGTAAAGTCAGGAAATACAAGGGAAGCTGAAAATAGCTCCTGGCTGTGTGGCAGCATCTTTAACTTTAGTGATATGGTGTCAGATTGAAGAAATCATGCTTACCAAATTTCTCATTGCAATACCTAAACAACATGGTGCTTCTTGTCATTTTAATTTAAATGATTTTTGGCAGTTAGGAAGTATCTTAAAAATGAACTTCAGGGGAAAGGACTGAGGATTGTCACACTCTTTAGCCAAGATAAAGATATTGCAATTTGTGTAAAGTAATAGTAAACAACAAAACAAAACCCCAGCTGAGTCAAGGTAGCTCAGTACAATGATATATAGAAAAATAATAGCAACAAAATTCAGTGAGTACACAGGTGGAAAAAAAGCAGTCAGAACATGCTATAATACAAAAAAAGGTTCAAATTTATGTAGATCAAATTTTTATCTGGGTATACTTTAGGTAGCATATAGTTTATGGTTTGTTGTTATATTAGCAATTTGTCAATGCAATTCTATTGAAATTATTACTGAGTTTATAAAAATATTTTCTAAAAGATGCTATATGTATTATATATAATGTATATGATGCTATATGTATTATGAGAATGTATTGGAAGAAGCACAAAGTATTTGGAAGATGTCAGAGTATTTAGGACAGTAAAAACTTTTGTAGGGTAGGTTTGGTAGTTTGTTACTATTGAGTCATAGATCACAATCTCTAAATTGTTTTTTTATAACAGAAATATAGACAGAAAAGGACCTGGCTTAGTTACTTATCCTTTCTCAGTATAAGTTTCCATATCTATAGAATGGGAATAATAGCTGCACCTACTTCATAGGGTTATTGTGAGGATCAATTTTTGTAATATGTGTAAAGTGTTTTCATAAGTTTAAAAACACTACATAAATACTAGCAATTATTTTGTTATTATTATCAACAGGAATAAAAATAACTTTATGCCAAAGAGTTAATGAAAGTGCACCTCTATTCTCATGGGCATGAATGGAAAAATTGAATCCAGACATTTAGTTAATTCCAGATCCTGTGTTCCATCTGGATGAAATTTATCAACTGAGGTGAAAAATCAAGAAAGAGCCACTTCTGGAAGGAACAGTCTCATATTATGAGGGCTGTGGTTCTTAGTTTAACAATCCATGCTGCTAGGCTTCATTTTCCTACAAGAGGTGTCCTGTTGGAGAGCCTCTCCAGCAGAGCTGGTAGTTGGGGAGTCATTGATTCCTCTGCCAGAATTAAGATATGAAAAATTTTGATCCTCTTCAAAATTCCTTTCTTTATTTCAACTTCAGTGTACACTGTAAGAAGGACAGGCTTAGAGAAATGCAACGTGATATGGAAATACAAGTTCACCTGGTATTTCCTAATCCCAGTTTATCCTTCAGAACTGTGTGACTTCCCATTTTACCCCCCCTTTCCAAGTGGCAGATAAAGGGATGATGCAGTGAGTATGTCATTTGATTCTGATATTGGATATATGATTTATTGGCAAAAAAGAAAGAAGAGACCATATCCTTACCTTGGTCAGTTTGATCTAAGGAAATTGTATGTCCAGTACAAAGTGACAAGGACAAACTCAGGATCTTTCTCTGCATGTAATAATGACAGTTAAACAAAAAAAGGAGACTGGACTGAGTCAGACTTAGGAAAGTGCACAGCACTTTTGAATATTCCCAAGCTGGCTCATTTTCCCTATCAAAAACTCCTCTTTTGGATACCAGTTACCACCCCCAAGCCACCGTGACCCTCCCCCCCGAGATTTTGTATGACTGCAAAGTCATAGAAATAACCATGACTGAGAGTGACCCAAAGGACTTTAGTGATATAGATATAAATGGGCAGCAGCATGTTATCGATGATGTCTTGTATCTAAGAAATAGTATCAAATATATGACAGAAGAAAGAGATAGACTGGTCATGGTGTAGGGGGGGGAGTGAAAGATAAAAGATGAGTACCTTGAGTACCATACTTGTATCCATGAAATATGAAAATACTTTGAAAAAGGGCTGGCTTTGGCAAGTTGGAGAACTTTAGGGATTTACAGAAAGATGGGACAAGAATTGTTATGAATGAGAAGGTATGGAAGGGTTGTAGTCTATACTGATCAAGGGAATATTAGCACCAGTGAAGGAAGGAAGGAAGAAGACTAGATGGAAGGAAGGAAACAAGCATTTATTAAGGGCTTATTATGTGCCAAGGACTGTGCTAAGCGATTTGCCATATTATCTCATTTGATCCTCTCAGTAATCCTGGGAGGTAGGTGCGGTTTTTGTCCCTATTTTTGCATATAAGGAAACTGAGACAAACAGAGGTTTAAGTGACTTGTTGAGAGTCACATAGCTAGTAAGTTTCAAAGGCTGGATTTGAAATCAGATTTTCCTACCTCCAGTCCCAGAGCTCTGTTCACTATGGTCCCATCTAGCTGCTACTGAGTTCACACAGCATCCCTGAGGAGAGCAGGTTCTAGCCTAGGCTCATTTCACCCCATGGATATTTCTTTGTTTGTTGATACTGTTTGCTTTTCTTAGTCTGAAAATAATCCCAGATTACTACATACATGTGTTTTGATCTGGAAAGATTTTGGTCTGGGGGCATGTACGACAAGTATAACTAGAATTATTCATTAAGTACTTACTATATTCAGGACACCATGTTAGGTTCTAGGAATTCAAAGATAGAACAAATAGCCTCTATCATTCAATTAAATTCAACAAACATTTATTAAGTGCCTCCTGTATGCCAGGCAGTGTGTTTAATGTTGAGAATATAAATAAGAAAAAGAGACAGCCTTTGCCCTCAAGGAGCTAGCAATCTAATGGGGAAAGATAGCATACAAAATGAAGCTGAAAAGTAGGGGGAGAGGGGAGCACCAGTGATCACCCAGCATGTGGACATATTTTTCTGCAGAGTGGAAGTCAAGTAAAGCTGCTGATCGAGAATGGGGGTTACCAGGAAGCCTCTTTATAAAGGAAGGCTTTGGGAAGAGTTCAGTTCCCCACCCTCCAGCCTTTCAATCAGAGGGGAGGGGCAAGAAGTTTGCACTGTCTTGGGGTGTTAAAGCATGTCAACATGTCAAGTTACACATGATAATTTGAGAAGAGAATGAGCACAGATGGGCAAGGAGGATAAGGAAAAGCTTCTTTTAGGAAGTGGCATATTATCTGAACCTTGAAGTCTAGGTTCACTTAGGGAGATGTAGGGGGTCTAAAAGGTAGACGTGAGGGGGGAGAGTATATTCCAGGCATGAGGGAAAACCCAAGTAAGGCAGAGAGTTAGTAGCTACCATGTCAAGTTCCAGAAGGGACAAATAAGTCAATTTGGCTAGTAGAATACGTAGTATCATAGATTTTGAGCTAGAATAGATCTTAGAGGGCATTGGGTCCAATCCCTTTGCAATGAAATTGAGGCATTGAGAGGATTTTACTTTTCTAGGGCCCCACAACTAGTAAGTATCCGAGCTAGGATTTTAACCTAGGCCTTCCTGATTTCAAGTGTAGTATCCTATCCACTAATGCCACCTTCTACGAGGAGGAGTGACATGAAATAAACCTAGAAAGGTAGATTTGGAACAAAATTTTGAAAAGTTTTAAATGATAACTTCTGTGACAGTACCTAAGAGACAATAGAGAGCTAATGAAAGTTCTTGAGGAGGGGAATAGTGTGGTGAGTTCTGTTTTGGAAAAATTCTGGAATTTTGGAAGAATTTTCTTTTGGCTTCTATAGAGAGAGTAGATTGGTAAGGGGAAGGATAAGAATCTGGAAGTCCAGTGGACAATTTTCTTTTTGTTGCAGATTCTTCAGATATGCGAATCTAAGACCCAGAATTATATTCCACACCTGTAATAAACTCAGAGGTGCAGAGAGAGAAAATCATGGCATAGAATTCACAAGAGGGGCAGTTGTGGTATAATGGAGAGAACATTGAATTGGGTGACTTTTGGATCTGGATTCGATTGCTGGCTTTACTACTTAATACCTTTCTGACTTTGGTCAAAGAGGTATCTTAAGGCTTTATTTTCCTTCCATTTAAAATGTGGGGGTTAGACTTGGTGACCTCAAAGGTCCCTTCTAGATCTAAAGCTATTATCTTCTGCTGTTCTTTCTCTCATTCCTTCAGTTATCTTTTCTCCCTGTGAGAGGGATGTTAATTATTATTAATTATGCCTTTAGCTTCCTTTTGAAACTATATTATTGTCTCCACCATTGGCCTGGATTTTTTTTTTTTGATATAAGCTGAGAGAGCTTATTCCCAGTGTCTTTTTTTTTCCCCTTCAGCAACCTGGAAAGAGGTTGGAATGGCCATCTTCTCTCTGAAAACTGGAAGCTGGAAGAGTCCCAGATTCCTCTCTTCTCCCATTATCAACAACTCTTTTCACACCTCACTGAGACAAAGGACACTGAATAATTTCTACCAATGAGGAGAGGTCCCATATAATTGTCTCTTTGAGCCAAGGGTTACATCAGTTTGATTGGAGCTAATGAATTTATGTAGGAGACTAGTGGGAGATAAGAAAACAGAGGTGCATTAAAACAAGTCCTGGAAGTCTTTGAATATCAGACTAAAGTGTTTTACACTGTAAGCAATAGGAGCCTTTGGAAGTATTGAACCGGAGAGTGAGAGGATAAAAAGTGATGTTTCAGGAGAATGTTGATGCACAGAAAGGAGAGACTAAAAGCAGTGAGATCATTGACATATATTGAAGACATGAATTCATAGAACACATAGTATTGAAGGGCTATATCAGAAATAGATTGGAAAGAAAAATTCTGAGACATTCATGAAGGAGGGTAAGACTTTGGTAACTAAATGAGTCATGTCAAAGAAGGAGTCAAAAGGTTATATTAAGATTTTCAGTAAAGTAGAGAAAATGATCTCTATTTTTAAGGAGATCAATAAGATTCTCTCAGTAGGGTATACATTCCCCAGTGATATAAGCACAGAAGTTCAGCCAGCAGTGATACAGGACATGCCCAGATGGAGATTAAGGCCAGTGTGAAACCTAGTGATCCAAGGCCTGGTCTACCAGGATAGCCCAGGCTTCTCTCCCCTAGGCTGACCCTTCCTGGTTAACTACCTAGAAGCCCCTGGCTTTGATTCTCATTCTCCTTGTATTTAGTTTTGCTCAATTTATAATCTATGAGTCTAACAACATCCTTGACTTTGATCCTGGATGACCCTGTATAGACTTTTTTTGAGTATTTAGTCTTCTAAATTAGTGGAAATCCTTGTAGGTTAAGAAACAACACTTTGCTGTACAGTATTTATGGAGTACCTCCTGTAAGTCAATAATAGCAATAATAATATTAATAATCCAGCTATCCTAGTACTTTCATAATCATTATAAATTATATCCTAAAACTTTTATTGAATTGTAAAAAGCAGTTATCTATCTGTGCACCAGTTTACAGGATATTTAATATAAAAAATAGCAAGATAGCAACTGATCCTAGTACCTGAAGTCCATTGAAAAATACAGAAAGAATGAGATAATAATAATAATAGTATCTGACATATAGAGCTTTAAGGTTTAAAAAGCACATGTATCATCACATCTGGTCCTAAAAACAACCTGCGGAGACAAATACTATTATTATTCCCATTTTATAGGTGAGGAGACTGATTTGGGATTTGTCCAGGTTCACATAGTGAGTGTAGGAAGTGGGATTAGAACCCAGATATTTCTTACCACAAATTCATAACTCTAACCACTATATCACAGAATATATACATATTAATTTTTGGAATATTTTGCACTTACACAGTAACTTAACTGTCTTCAAAGGGCTTTCATATTATTTTGCCTTTCCAACATCCAGGTGAGATAGATAAGGTTAGTCCATTTTATGAGCACTTTACAGATGAAGATGCCCTAAGAGATTGCCCGAGGAGGTCATAAATTAGGGTCTCTGTGCTCTAAGGCCAATGGATTCCACAGGTACATCCATTTGAAGATAAAAGAAGAATAAACTTAAAATAAATCGACAGAGGGGAACAGTGATGGTATATTCTGGAAGAACTGACTCTAATTTGCCCAGGTTTCTCCATGTTCAGCTGTGAGGATAGAGTCGGGGAGGAGCCAGGAGAGCTTACAAGTGGGACAATGCATGAATCTGAAAACACTAATCACTGATCAATGAATCCTCTTGGAGCAGTTTCCAGCATTCTGAACACCTTCTACCTGTGCTTTCTGCCACCTCCATGTCTGGTTATACTTCTTTCTCTCGCTCGCCACCATATACACCAAGCACAAGTTCTTGCTAAAGCAGGCTATTTTCTGGGCTTTTGCATTTGGCTGTCTTGTCTTTGGCAGGTGTTGCTCTTTCATTTTACATAGGAGGTCAAAGATCTATCCCAAGCACTTCCTTCATCAGAAGTAATTTATGCACTCTACCCTCTATCCTCATACCTTATAGGGCCTTGTGAAGAGGACAGCCAAACACAATGTGGCACAGTATCATGGCCCGGATCTGCCTTGCCTTGGAAGTCCTATCTCAACTTCCATGATGGGACTGAAGGGGTTTTCATTGATCCTCTTTAGCCCTTCTTTATGTTTTCTTAATTGCCATAGGCAAGGATGCAAAGTATGGTCCTTTAGAAAATGAAAGCATTCTTTCATCCAGGGTTCTTCAACTCCTAAGGCTAGCTCTGTTTTTCATCGAGAGAAAATTACTTCTGAATTCCTCTGAGTTTCTCATTTCCCTCTCTCCTTCCATGCATCCCATTGTGAATCAGTTGGATCCTCTCAAGCATGCAATTCAATTACTTTTATTGTGAAGTTGAACTATGATTGTCCTTAATGGTCAGAAAATTATCCAGCATCTAAAAAACAAAATGCACAATTAAAAACCTAGTCACAGAGTTTTCCCTGTGATTTGTTTCTGACCATAGAGAAGTATTTCTTATGTGGACTCCCCTTTCAAGCATTTAACATTTCACATGTGCTCTCCAAATCTTTTACAAATGGAAACTTGTTCTTTGATCCAGGAATATTCTTATATTGAATGAAATGCTAATTTGTCTGAATGTTAATTTATTGTGTTCTTTACAGAAGTTTTTCATCTTGCTTTATGAGAATTCTCAGGTATCAGGGGACAGTGTTGTTATTTAGGACTTGCAGTCATATCTGACTCTTTGTGATCCTATTTGGGATTTTCTTGGCAAAGATACTAGAATGGTTTGCCATTTCCTTCTCCAGCTCATTTTTGCAGATGAGGAAATTGAGGCAAACAGCGTTATGTGACTTGCCAGGGCTCATACAGATAGTAAATGTCTGAGGCCAAATTTGAACTCAGGAAGAAGAGGAGTCTTCCTGGCTCCAGACCTGGTTTTCTATCCACTGTGTCCCTCAACTATCTGGGGGACAGTAGATAGCAGTGTTTTGATTCAGTACCTAACATAGTGTGGATCCCTGGGCAACTACTGAATTTTGCAATACTTTTGTTTCTCTTTCTGAAAGAAGTTGGGAGGAATGTGAAGTAACCCTTTAGGCTTTTGGTCATTGTTAGAAATATCTAGTGAAAATGAAGAGAGAGTAGTAAAATAGAGTTCTAGGGTTGGTATCAGGAACACCAAGTTTCAATTTCTACCTTTAAAACTTACTAGATATATGACTTTGAGCAACTATCATTACTTAATTAACAAATATGTGCCAGGCACTGTGCTAAGCTCTGGGGACAGAAAGAAATGTCAGGGCAATTCTGGTTTTCAAGGAGTTCACAGTCTAATGAACTAATACACACACATACACATACACTCACACACATACATATGTATGTGTGTATATATGTAATAAATTGGAGATAACCAACAGAGGTAAGGTATTAAAATTAAGTGTGCACCATGTGCTACGCTCTGGGGATACAAAGAAAGGCAAAAACCAGCCCCTGCTCTTAATGAGTCCACAGTCTCACTTCTTTGTGTCTTTGGACTGATCTAGTCTCTAAGTCAGTCTATTTGGGAATCTTCATTTCCCCAGGCTGATGACATCACAGATCCTTCAGATATTTGTTACTGGTGTAGCAACTATGAAGTATTCCAGGAATGTTTGTTGATAATAATCTTTTAACTGGCAATCTGGGGGATTTTCTGTAGGTGTCACATGGAAATTATTATATTATGTGGTGGGGTTGCTTTGGGTAATCTGGGGACAGGGAATCATTGAACTTTATGAACCAATAATTGTCCTGATGGAGCATCAAGGGTTTTGCAATGTGTTGCAATTGAATGTATTAGGGGAGGAGCCACATCCTCCTACACTTTAGGAGAGCCCGGGATGCCTTGGTGAGTAATGCCTGATGAGATGGACAAAGAATCCAAGGCATGCACCTGCTCATGTTGTGGTGAATAATGCCAAGCAATTACAAAGCATAAAGGTCAAGCCAGGAACTGAAGCCACTTTTTTTTAAAGGATGACTGTTGGGTATCTGTCACTCTGATAAAGAATCAGATAAGGAGTTAAAACCTTTGTTGCACCTACCAAAACAGCAAGCAAACATTTACTTATAAGGTCCTACTATGTGCTAGGCATTGTGCTAAGCACTGACAATGTAAAAATTTTAAAAAAGAGTCTTTACTCCCAAGGAATTTACATTTTATGTATGTTGCATTAAATTTAAATTTTAAAAATAAACAAAGATAATTTCAGTGGGGGATGTCACTGGAGGAAGGGAAGAGGTGTGGGAGAAGGTGACTTTTGAGCTAAGCTATGACAAAAGCTAGGGATTTTAATAAATGGCATTAGGAAAGACTTCATTCCAAACCCAAGGGATAGCCTGTGTAAAGAAACGAAGGCAGTAGATAGAAGCCTATATCTGATAAATAGCAAGAAAACCAGATTGCAGACTGCAGAATCTGTGAAGGAGGGAAATACATAGAAAGATCGACTGGAGGGAGGTTATAACAGACTTCATGTGAGGACAGTATATCACTCTAGGTGGCTGATGGTCACTAAACTTGCTGTGGCTAATGAAACCATAGAACAGATTCTGCAGTAGGGAAAAAAAATTAAATAATGCTTCTGATAAATAATTTCTTTTTCTTCCTTCCTTAATTCCTTTGTTAAATAATTTATTTTTCTTCCTTCCTTCCTTTGTTTTTCTTTTTGGAGGGGGAAGGCAGGGCAATTGGGGTTAAATGACTTGCCCAAGGTCACACAGCTAGTGAGCGTTAAGTGTCTGAGGCCAGCTTTGAACTCAGATCCTCCTGACTCCATGGCAGGTCCTCTATTCACTGCACCACCTAGCCACCCCTTTCCTTCTTCCTTCCTTCCTTCCTTCCTTCCTTCCTTCCTTCCTTCCTTCCTTCCTTCCTTCCTGTCTGTCTCTGTCTCTCTCGTTCTTTCTTCTAATAGTCTCTTTTGGGAAGGCTCAGAACCTGTGTGTAAAGAGTATTGAATCTCGAAGTTAAGAGATTTGGGTTCTATTTCAAATCTTTATCCATATTTTACCTTCATCAATTAGATTTTAAGCCCCTTGAGGGCTGACTGTTGTTTTTCATTTCTGTTACCAGAGCCTCTATTACTAAAAGCCTAAGCTTCTGTAAACCTTAAAGGGTTATATAAATGTCAGACTATGTTGTTTAATTAGGAGTAATTGGGTGGCTAGGTGGCGCAGTGAATAGAGCACCAATCCAGGAGTCAGGAGGACCTGAGTTCAAATCTTGCCTCAGATGACACTTAATGCTTAATAGCTGTGTGACCTTGGGCAAATCATTTAACCCCAATTACCCTGCATTCCCTCTCCAAAAAACAAAAAAAAATGTTAGGGGTAATTAACAACTATTGCATTGACTTGTTTGTATTCTGGCTACAATTGCCATTATGTCTCTTATTCTACTTTCTTTAAAAGTAAGAAGATCAGGTTATATTAACCACTGACCATGTGTGGACAGGGGTCATAGGTTTATAGATTTAGAATTGAAAGGGACCTTAAAGTCTATCCAGTTCAAACTTTTCATTTTATGGGTGAAAAAGCTAAAGCCCACAGTGACTTACTCTTCTGAGGCAGGTGGCAAGTAGCAAAGGTGGGATCTGAACCCAGATCCTTCACAAAAAGTTCTGTAGAATTCACTGGTCTGTAAAGTGAAGGAGATAAATGAGGTATCTCTGAAGTCCTCCACATATCTCTAATTCTCTTCTGAAAATTGCACCACAGGCCCTTTCCAAAGACTTATCTCTGTCTTAGACTTGATATAACTACACACCATCCTTTCCCTTCCCTGCATAGTCCCTCTCATGAGGGCAGTGGTGGGTCTCTGGTACATTGGGAAGCAATTTCACATAGCCAAGACTGAAAGATGTAGAAGAGGGGTTTCTTCTCTTCCTTTTCACCATATGGCACAGCTCCCTTGTCGGACATTGCCCCACAACTACTCAAAACCCAAGTCATTGCAAACCCTGGCAGAGGAGATAGGAGAATTCTTAGCCCTCAAGGCAGGGCAGGGTGGGAGGTCCCCAACACTTACCACTGATTAAAAGAACTCCTGCTAGGACCGTGTCACCATTCCCTATCCATTAGAATTGTCTGAACAATTTTTTCCTTGACCTCATCATCTGTAGGACATCTCTGAGAAATTTTAGGGCTCTTTATGTGTAAGGAAAGTCTGTTTTCTGTTCTCCATAGTAGGGCTCCAGCAGCTTCCAACCTTCTATTTTCTCTGGGACCTTCCCTAGATAAATTAGAAGTAAACCATAGGTTTGGGAGTATATCAGAATCTTCAGGCCTCTTGAGCCCTTCTGTGCCCTCTTTTTAATTTGCAGAGTTAGTGGTAATATAGAAGTGAAACCAGGGAAGGGATGAAGGCAGAAAGATTTTATATATATAAGGTTCTTTGAGTTCTGTGGAACAAAGGCACGTGGAAATTTATTCTTATCAGCATTTTCATTATTATTCCTGGAGTGACCCAAAGGTGGGCTTTTCAGGAAAGTTAACTCCTCTTTGTTCTTTTATGTCCAGGTGAGTAGGACTGGACATCAGAGGTAGGTGACCTGGAGTAGCTTCTCCAGCCTGTGTGATTTAGGGCACACCCAATGATCACCAGCTACCACCCTGGTCCATTCTTTAGCTCTTACCTTGGCTACCCCGCCCTGGGTCAGCCTGCCCAGCCAGGAAGCCAGAAGTGTAAACAAGGTGAGAGAGCTCAGTATGATCTCTGTCTTGGTGCTAGTTTGAAAGTCGAAGAGGAAGGAGATGGGAGGCTGTACAAGAACGACTAGTCACATGTGGAGGAGAAAACAGGTAGTGATTTTGAGGATTGATGGATGGAAAGAAGAGGCCTTATCTGTTAACCTGAACCTTTTCAGATTTCCTTTAAAATGATTTACAAAGGTACTTAATAAGAGAGAAGGAAGTGTGTGGTCTTAGGTAGTTCTAGGGATTAGATACCTAAAGTGTTTTTTTTTAATGTTTCTCTAATTTGGCACAAAATAAGTGGTGATATTCTACTTTAGTGGGGTCCTTTTTTGAACTTGACACTTATTTAGGCTCTGATTGTCTTGTAGGTGGGTGTTTTTTTATGTGGTTTTTCCTCCCCTAGTTTCCCTTAGGTCAATGGTGATTCACTAGGAAGATAGGTTCATTACACATTTCGTGTCCACATATTTCATGGATCTTGGAGTGGGCACCAACCCAGATATTGTCTTGGACCCATAATGACTTGCTGATCCTTCATCTTAATGATTGAGGTCCTGGGCCAAGGCACATCCTGTTGTTTTTACTTTTTTATCATAAGGAAAAGTTCTGACTCCAGTAAGAGAGGAATTATCTTGGGTTTGGGTTAATTCTGGTATGTTTTCATATACTCCAAGGCATTCTTCATAAATTTTATAAATTTACAATCAGTTAATACTTTCCCCTGAACTCATATTTTATGAGTGGGACAGTGATAGTTGATCCTTGTTACATGAATCAAAAATAAATTGGAAAAAAAGAAAGATCATTGAAATTGGTGTTAGATGGACCTGGGCTTGAGGAGTTCTCACCCTTTTTCTTTTCTTTTTTAAGCTATGTTACTCTGAACAAGTCACTTAACTTCACTGAGACTATTTCCTTCTCTAAAAAGTGGGATGTAGATACTTAACCTACCTCATAGGATTGTTGTGAGGAAGGACTATTATGAGGCTCAAAACCTTTAAGTGCTATGTAAATGGAGATTATTATTACCAATAACAATTATACTTATCCTTTAATATTTGTTATCTTTGCTATTCTTGAAGGGACTAAGAATAATTAAAATAACATTATTATGAGTAATTAATTATGAATAACAGTAATTATAAGTATACATTTTTCTTTTACAGGTAGCTAAGTGGTACAGTGGATAAGAGTGATGGGCTTGGAGTCAACCTCATATAGTTTCTAGCTCTGTGACCCTGGGCAAGTTACTTATTCTCTTTCTGCCTCAGGTTCCCTAAATGTAAAATGAGTAAAATAATAGCATCCCCTCCTCCAGGTTTTTGTGGGGATCAAACCAGATAACGTTTGTAGAGTGCTTAGCACGGTGCCTGCACACAGTAGGCGCTTGATAAATGCTTGTGTTTTTTTTTTCATTTTTTCTACATGTTTTGACTTTTACCATTTTCTAATATGATGTAGTAGAAAAGGCATGTGATATGAGGCCAGGAACCTCTGTTTGCATTGCAGCTCTGCTGCTAACTAGCTGTGTCCTCTGGGACATGCTCTCCTACTTATTTTGAACCTCATTTCCCTTGACTGTTCAATGAAGGAATTTGGATTAGAAGATCTCTAAGGTTCTTCCAGCTCAAATATTCTATAATTTTCTCATCTTCACCATTAATATCATTACTAATATTTTCCTCTTTAGCAGAGATCATGTTTAATTAAAACTTACATGCAATTTATGATAATATGTTTGACTTAACATCCTTAATTGCCTTAAATGCTTTTCCTATAGAAGTGAACATAACTTGCTTGTTCAAAGTATTTCTGTGTCAATTATATTGTTTTGTACAAAATAATTTGGTGAAACACTAGACTAAAAAGCATGGCAAATAACTCCACTGTGGTGCATGCTAAAATCTTGGTCTCTTTTTCCATTCTCTGTTGATGGTACACATAGGCATACCCTACCTAACACTGTTAGATAGAGTATTAACATACTGTTAATTGGTGCCACCAAAAAAAAATTTCTGTAGCTCAAAATATATTGCAAGGGGGTAATTAGTTCCATAGCAACATTGCTATAAATGGAGGATACATTCCTGGGTAGACAAAAGTCAGAATATAAAAAAAAATCAGTCTTTTTAGAGACCTCAGACTAAAGTAGAGCTAGTGTGAGAAGGTTGAGTAGCAGTCAGATCTCAGATGTGGAAAATGTAGACCAAGTTTTCAGAGGTACCCATGAAGCCTGCTAACAGCCAGAGGAATTAGTGAGGGGGTGATGCTGACTACAAGACAGGAAGGAAAAATTCAAGCGATGTCTTGGAAGTGGGATAGGAAAAGAAGCTCAGTGATGTAGAATGGCTCTTGCCTCAAGAATGGGTTTTAATTATTGTATTTAATTATATTTAATTATTGTATTCCTAGCACCTACCACAGTGTCTAACACATAGTAGGACCTCACTAAATTCTTGGTGATTGATTGTTAGCCAGAGAAAGGGAGGGGAGGAGAGGGAACATAAAGGAGGATTGTTAGAGAGACTGATGACTAACTGACTCTTAACCCCATGATTTCAGTTTATTAATTACTGGTAAACTTAGAGGTGCCCAGGGTTTTCTTGCCTTAAGACTAATATAATTGTAAGTGGCTCTGGGTTCCTTTGTCTGCCTCATTGTAAAAATACAGAACCCTTAACAGAAGTTGGGCTGTGTCCACATAGCACAGTCACATGTGTCGTTTCTTTTTGATGAGCCAGACAAAAATGGAGATCTAGTAGGTAACAGTCTAGCAGATGCACATCTTTTACTCTTCCTAGATAAAGGAAGATATCCATTAAATTAACTCTATACTATCAATAAACTCTGTCTTTAGTTTAACTGAGAGTTAGGTTTTTTTTCTCTATTCCTCGAAATCCCAGACTAAACTGTCACATCAGGGAGTCCTTTAACTTTTAATATATGATATACTAGAGGTGACAACTATCAGATGAGTTTAGAAATGTTTCTCAAACAAAAATACTAAAAAGAGACCCTCCCTATTGTCCATAGATAGAGCTGAGGGTTTAGGAGCCAATCACCCTGCTGTCCCCTTCAAGAAATTCTAGTACAAAATATGCCAATGCATTGGAAAGTCACTTTCTCAACTTGTGATCATCAGGTCTTTAAAAACTTCAAGATTTGTTTTCTGTTCTTTTTCTCTTCAACTTCAGAAACAGCTAGGTAAAGGGATAAACTTGACATGACTGACATGGAAATATATTTTGCAAATCTGTACACGTATAACCAATATCAAATTGCTTGCCCTCTCAGTGAAGTGGGGAGGGGAGGGAAGGAGAGAAAGAATTTGGAAATCAAAATTTTACCCAAAAAACTGTTAAAGTGGTTTTTATATGTAATGGGGGAAAATAAAATATTAAATTTTTTAAAAATGAATAACTTTGGATCTTTATTTCATGGATTTCATGATATAGGATATAATATAGGATATTCTAACTTAAACTAGGTAATTTAGTATTGTCTCATAAAGAGGTCTTTAAGGAATTTGCTTTGATAAATAGATGAATGTTTTTGGATGAGCAGATTCATTACATGTAATTGAGTGTTTCTAAAGTGTTCTCAGATGGTTGGAACTTCTTTCTGGTGGTATTGTTTGTGTGCAGTTCCATTTGTCCCTTGAAACCCCACTTTTCCTTTCACCACAAGATTTGGCTCACTTGTACCCTCCTCACATTCTTATTGCCATCACCTCTTGGGCTTGTGTCTTAGGCTAAGATGCCTACTGCAGCAGGCTGTATTAGCTCACCCTTCTCTAGGACTATCATGAGCTAGGACACTGTGAAACAGATGTGGGGCAGTTTGAGTTCATTTCACAATCAAATGGATTGAACAAAAATTCAACTCTGGGCCCTTTGGACTAGGAACACATAAGGCTGACTCTATGGATTGAGACCTTGCAATATCTTCAGGAATCTTGTTACAAGTTGCTTTCACCTTGTTGGGGACTATGTGGGAGGCCATCAAGTACATGTTTAATATATTAAATATTTATCAGAACCCTCAGACTCCACGTGGTGCATCATATTTGGGATCCATTTTGGAACAACACCTGGGTGCCTTGTCATCTAGCTTTGCCTGCAGGTGAGGGTGCAGGTATTTCCTTATCTTCATAGCCCACCTCCCCCAACACAGCACACAAAACTTTTTTAGGTGCTGAGTTATTTATTTTATTATTATTATTTTATTACTACTATTACAACCAAGACCTATGGAGAAACATAGCAAAATTGAAACAATGGAGAGAAAAGTTCACAAGGTACAAAACTCTTAACCATGAACTCTAATCATACAAGTAAATAAAAGGGAACCGGGAATTAATCTTCCCTTTCTCTTCCTTCACTAAAAATCCTTCTGGGACATCTGGCTTTTAGATTCATATAATCTAGTCCTGTCTGGAAGGTTTGGTGTTAGCTGAATTCTAGGTTTCATTTGCAGCAGATAAGAGTACTGGGCCTGGAATCAGGAAGACCTGAGTTCAATCCAGATTCAAACACTTACCAGCTATATGACCCTGGGCAAGTCACTTAACCCTGTTTGCCTCAGTTTCCATATCTGTAAAATGATCTGGAGAAGGAAATGGCAAACCACTCTAGTATCACTGATTTCCAAGAAAACCTCAAATGAGATCCTGAAAAGTTGGACATGACTAATTAACAACAACAAAAAAAAAAACCCAAAACCAAAGCCCAGCAGTTGATATTCTGTCTCTTTTTCTCTGCATCATCATCCTCATCATCACTAACATTTATACAGCACTTACTATGTTTCAGGCACTGAGCTGAGCACTTTACAATTATTATCTCATCAGATCCTCATAGCAACCCTGGGAGGTAGTGCTGTCATTATCCCCATTTTACAGAAAAGGCAAACAGAAGTTTAGTGACTTTAATGTCTGAGACCAAATTGCTAAAATTATTTGGCTACAACCACATAACTAGCTGGTGACAAACTTAGGACTCAGAAATGAGAGCTACAACCAAGATTTCTTTCCTGTGGGGCAAAAACAATGGTGGGAGGGAATGGAGCACTGGAGGAGCAGAGAATAACCCAATAGGGGAAGGGAAGGAAACAATAGCAATATAAAGGATTGTCTGACTATGGATGTAAAGGGGTATAATGGATAGAATACTATGGATGTAGAGAGGGTATAGTGGATAGAATACTAGTCCTGTAGTCAGAAACAACTGGATCTGAATCCTAACTCAGACAACTACTAGCTGTTTGACCCTGAGTAATTCACTTAACCTCTTAGAACCTCAGTTTCTCTATTTGTAAAAGAATGGAGTTGGATTAAATGACCTCTGAGGTCTTTTTAGAACTATAATCCAAGATTACATGTAGGATATTTTCCACTTCTGTATCTATGATCAATTTCTAAGGGAATCCATTTTCCTTTCCTATAAGGGTTAGAGGAAGAGAGGTGGGTCTAGGAAAGGGATCAAGGGGAATGGGACCATGAGGGTGGTTGTATCACATAATGAAAGCGTTTGAGGTAAGGTGGTAACTTTGTGGCTGTCCTTTCTTTTTGTGGTGTTCTGGGGGCAGAACTCACTTTGCCTCCACCCTGATTATAACTGTTCAAACTGAGTCATCTGATATTAAGTTCAGCACTCTGTTCTGCCATTCTGCAATCCATTTTTTCAATGAAGAATTCATATCTTATATTAGGCAAGACAAAGACATAAGTGGCCAATAAAAATGACTATATACAATTTTAAATATTGGAGTAAATATATAACCTTGTTAAGTTTTGTCACAGAGTTCTGGCCATACTATTTGCAAGAGGAAGGACATTGTCCCAGTATTCCAAGTAGGACATTGAATTATGTTTTATCATTTTCAATTCAACATACACAGCTAATGATGACTACTGGTAACATAATTTTCCAATATGAAGCATAGCCTGGAACATTGTAGATGTTTAATAAATACTTGTTGATTGATATAGTTTTTTTTTCTGAATCTGTATATTGTATTATATTGTATTACATTCTATTTTATTATATTAGGTAATGTTTGTTACATATAGTATATCTACATGTTGATTAATTTATATTTGTTTTTTTCCTGACTCTGTATAAATGGTGATATATTATACTATATTATATTCTATTCTGTTAGGTAGCCAACATTACATACATTTGTTGTTGTTGTTCAATTGTTCAGTCATGTTTGACTCTTTGTGATCCCATGGACCATACTATCCATGGGGTTTTCTTGGTAGAGATACTGGAGTGGTTTGCCATTTCCTTCTCCAGCTCATTTTACAGATGAGGAAACTGAAGTAGAAAGGTTTAAGTGACTTTCCCAGTGTCACTCATCTAATAAGTGCCTGAGGCTGAATTTGAACATAAGGTTTCTTGACTACAGGCCCTGTGCTCTATCCACTATGCTGCCTAACTGCTTTATGTATATATACTTGTTGAATAAATGATATTTGATTTTTTCTGAATCTGGGTATGATATGGTAATTCTATTCTGTTGGATGACATATCATATATACATGTATGTACATATGTATATGTAAATGTGCATGTATATTTTACCATACTATTAAGGCATTTCATAGGACCTATATTAAGTCTCACCTGTGGTAAAGCTAAGTTGATTGCTTTCAGCCATCATTTGAAAGAAATTACAAAGTCTGTAAAGAGCTGCGAGGGAATATAGACACAAAAGTGGCCATTATAATCCCTGTGCAAGAGAAGCTCAGAGACAGAAATAGCTCTGTTTGTTAGCTCATTTCAGAAGAGTAAATTAACACAACAATGCCTCTTTTTGATGTTCTCATGTTAAGCTTAAAATTCTCCATGTAATTTTAATTCACGTTGAGATGAATGCAAGGAAGTTTCAGAGAAAGAATATCGTCAGGCTATGATGGATTTTGTGTGCACCATCACATTGTCTGAATCTATGAAGTGCACTGGGGTTGTTAATTTTACACTTAGAAATCATGTTTGTTTCTTGAAAGGAGAAACCCCACCTAATCTTCTTTTACTAGTCTTATTTCACCTGAGTCAAGAGATTTCAGATGATTCTGACAGAGCTACATGTAACCTTTGGCAGCTAATTCAAAATTATCCTGTAAAGGATGCCCAGATCCTATGGCCTTTTGAAAATATTTAAGGGGTACTTTAAATATCTCCTGGGAATAGAATTGAAAACTCATGAATTAAATAAAGCCTTTAATCACTAGTCTATGCTCCTATTGCTTCTTGACAGCAAAGTATAGGAACAGTAATAATGAATTGTTTGATTAGTCTCCTCTAATTTTCTTAGCATTTTATGCTTCTCCAGTAACACAGCTTACTCTAAATTATAGCATTTGTATCAGTGTTTATAATCACCATCTAAAGAAGCACATATAAAGCATTGATTGGTGAGGAAATGGGAAATTTTTCACAGTATTAGCCAAGTAGGAATAACAGCTAAGTTATATATCAGGCAGCTATCAAGTGTTATCTTTATATATATATAAGTGGTGTAAATTCTGGAATCCTGACTACACATTCACAAGTGACAGCTGTCTGCAGCCTTTCCTGAGGCCATCTGTACCATTTAGCAGTGTAAATCACAAATAGACCTTTGAACTAGGACAGTCTCATTGGACTCATCATTTTGCTTCCCTGAGTCACCATCTCAATGGGATATTGAAGGGGAGGTTCAATAGAATAAACAGTGGAATCCTTGTCTGGGAGTGACCGCCTGGCAATTGTTTCATGGCAAAAGAAAATTTAAAAAGCCCTGCTCCATTCACTGGCTCTTTAATTTGGATTACCAATGATAAAGCAGTGGCTACAGCTTAAGGTAGGATGCAGAAACATTAGCGCTAATATGCTGCAGAAAGACAAGATAAATCAGCACAGCTCTCATACATCACTAAGGGAGAAGCTGATTGCAACTTGACCATGTGCCTGAGTAGTCACATCAGTGGGAAGAACAGAAGAACATGGATTAAAAGTCTAAAATGTACCCTTAGGGCTATTGGCTGTGCTGAACCTGTAAGGAGAACTCGGTGTAAGTGTCACTTTGTTTTATATACATATACCCTGTGTACATGTTTCTGTAAGTAGCAGGTATCATCTCTCTTCTCTCTGTGTTTTCACTGGTTTGAGAGTGTTTATTTACAATATTAGATTTCATTTTGTCCATATTTAGCATTAATATAATGGAGTGTGAAGTGTTTAATAGAAGATAATTTAATACAGTATATATCTTGGAGTGAAACATACACATTTATTACTACTTAAGACCATGTGTTAGTGTATGAAAGTTTGTTTGTATTTTAATGGTATTCTAAAGTAATAGTTCAATTCCTTTGCCATACATTAAGAAGACATATAACGGTTGTCTCTTGGCAGGGGAGGGCAACCCAGCATTTCTCTAGTGTTGTCTTTTATTTTGAAATACTCTGAATATGCAAGTACAACCTCCTCAAAAATGCATTCTATTTCTACTGCTGGGATGTTTGTATTGTTTTATAGCTGTTATTAGGCAAAATAATCATAAAGGGTGTTTTCTATGGACCTTTTTATATTCCAAAATTAAGCACAGATGGTAATTTCCAGCAGTTTTAAAAATTTGTCAATTATTTAATTTAGCATCACTTAAGCATCTGCAAAGAGAGGAGGCTGTGATGGCAAGGAAACTGAATAAGCATTGATTGCTAGTCTGAATTACATTTTAAAAGTTTTTTGCTGCAAATCTCTGATTTCACAGTTTATTTTTACCAAATTAGATTATCATATCTCATTATCAAGGCTGGAGTGTAGCAACGAATGGGTGGAACTTGCTCAGCTATCCCACGTTTCCTGTCAGAGCAGTGTATAAAGCTGTTACTGATTGTTACTCAGAGGAAAATTCTAATGCCAGTGCACAGAGCAACATGCTTAAATAATGCATGGGCAAAGGGAAAGGAAGCCAGGATTTTATGGCTGAGGCAGTGGCATGGTGCTTTTGTTCAGAAGGGAGGCTGCAGAAGTGTGAGCATAGAATATACTGAGGGAAGGATGTAACTAACCCAATAACTGGCCATAGGCTACATCCCAAGTGACATTTCAAAACTAATCTTTAAATAAACTATTCAACCTATAATGTATTTTGAGAAGGGGCCAAGGGTGGATGGGATTTAGAGTGTCAATTCCAACAGAGCTTCCTGCCTGAAAATTCAGTACTTTGAAGGGATTGGGTGGTAGAAGAGGTCAGAGAGTGAGAAGGGAGAACGATGCCCTAGAGACACAGGTATCTTGCCTGGAGGATGAAGTTTTGGCATAGTAGAACTGCTAGTGAGGAATAAACATTGACCGATTAGCTATGTTCCATCAGTATGTCTTCGATCCTACAATAATTAGAGGCATATGTCTGCTGAATCCTAATCTTTTTAATTGTTGAAAGAGCAGCGTGCGATTTGCTAAAAATATTCTCAAGCATTCATTTCTGCAATAATGTTTGCTGCCAAATACGTTAGGCCAACAGGAGCACTAGTCCAGTGATGGCTGCTCTGAATAGTTGAGTTTCTGAAGTAATGGACAAAGTTGAGAACGGTTACACAGCTGGTACAGCAGCTGCATTCAGCCCTTAGCTCAATTTGGCCTCAAATTTCCTTAAACTTATCCTTATTCCCTGGAATGGCCAAAGTAGCCAGAATGTGCTCACTGCAAACCAAACAAGCTATTTTCAAAGGACAGTCTTTTCTGTAGAGTCAATAGCAACAATGGCCAAATACAGTATTGATTATGTGGCAGAAAGTTTGAATAATACTAATAACAAACAGCAAAAGTAAAGGCAAAGCAATAGAATGGGGTAAACTGGCTAAAGACCAGGAGAAGTTAAAAGGATGCATTGGGTCACTAATGCCTCCAACTAACGGACGTATGGAAAATCACACTATAAAACCAATAGTAATTACTTTGCAGTTAGGGAAAAAAATAAATATGCCTGTGGGTTGGAAGAAAGCCTGGTGACTGTAGTTCTTCTTTTCTCTTAAGAGTATATTAGTTATATTTTCTTTGGAATTCGGTCACAGAGGTGTCAGGGGGAGCTTTTTTATATTAAGAAGTGTTCTATGAAGAAAAGAGTCTGGTAAGGAAGAATTTGGGTTAGAAAGCAGGCAGGAAACTGGCAATAGAGATAGTTATCCTTTTCTATTATCCCCATCACAAGTGTCTATTCAGCATCTACTATGGTGCAGGGTACAATAAGGGTTACCAAAGATCTAAGACATATGGTCCTTGCCTTCAGGAAACTCATAGTCTAACCCAATGGATACCAACGGTGGGGTATAGCTGCTAAAGTATATAGGCTGCTTTAGGACAAGGGAAGTAGTGATCCTGGTATTTAATCCTGGTGTGATCTCATTATGGGCACCTTTTAAGACTGGCATTGAGGAACTCAGGAGTGTTCAGAGGAAGGTGACTGAGATTAAAAAGATTATAAAGAAACTTTGTTGTGACACTAGAAAACTGAATGAAGAAAATGGTGATATTTAGCCTGAACAATGGAAAACTTGCATTGTTGGATCATTAAAACTGTCTTTGAGATGACAGAACTGAGAGCAGAAAGTATAAGATTCAGAGAGGCACATGTCACCTCAATGTAAGGGAAAACTTCCTAATAATTAGAGCTATCCCACAGTGGAGTGGGCTGCCTCAGAAAGCAGTATATTCTTCACTCATAGTCAGTCTTCCAACATAACCTAGATGAGTAGTTGGAAGGTATATGTTAAGTACAATGTGGTTGGCCTGTGTGGTCTGTGGATGTCCTTCCAATTTGGTGATTATGATTTTATTTGGGTAAAAATAATGAACATGTAAGAAACAATATATCTAAAACACAGGATGTTTTATCAAAATTATTTAAGCTGCAGTGATTCAAAGAAAACATGAAAAAAAGTACAGGGCAATGAACATTAAGAGATGTGCCTTGGAGTTTAAGTACAGAGTTGAGAGAAGTACTAGATTAGGGGGAAGGGGTTTGTAGGAAGTTGGACCTGAATTGGTCCTCAAAAGCTACATAAGATATATATACAGGTAAACAGAAGGGAACAGACCTGAAAAAGTAGAGAGGAAATTTGCACACGTCATAAAAGTAATCATTAATTAGCATGATGTTTATGGAATATTAAGGAGTCTGGTCAGACTGAAAAATTTGTGTTAAAGAATGGTAATTTGACAAGATGGAGAAAAGTTGTAGAGGACCTTGAAAACTAGACTTTACACACTTAATTCAGTGGGCCCTGGGGAGTCATTGTAACTTCCAGAGCATGATAGTTACAAGTTGAAAACACTTGGAGCATGGGATTATAGACTTAAGACCTCAGAAGTGGTCATCTAGTTCACTCCTTCATTTTATAGATGAAGAAGCTGAGGGCCAAAGAAGTGATTTGCCCAGGAACATTTAAAGAGAATTAAACTGTCAGACAGTGTTCTAGTTAAATATCAGAGATACAAATCAGAAGGTTGCTGTAGTAATTCAGATGTGAGGTTAATAGGACAGTTGTGGTGGAAATAGGAAAAAAATAAACATTTTGAAAAATAGCAAAATTTGGTGATAGACTGTAAGGGCTAAAGGTGGAGTTAATGGTAAAATACACAATACACAAACATATAAATATATATATATATACACATATATGGATGTACATATATATGTGCGTATATATATCATATATGTATATATATATATATATATCATATATACATATAATCCAGTCCAAGAGACTGGATTGACGTTATTGTTCTTAAAAGGAGTTGGCAAAATGACTTGATTTGAGGAAGATAAGTCTGATTTAGGATTTGAGTTTGAGGTGGTGTTGGGGGCATGATTCATAAAAGAATCTCCTAATTAATTGTGACCATCCAGAAGCTTCAAGAATAAAAAGGGAAAAAATTGAAAAGAGCCACAAATAGGAGGGTAAAAATATAGTGTCTTAGTTAATTTGATACTAAATGAAGAAAAATTATTATGAAAATCAATAATAATTAGACAAGGAACACAGGATTATTACTTTTAATAAAAGAGAGAATGTAAAGGCATGAAACATTATGAAATAGCAAGTGTGTGTTTATAGTTTTTTTCTTAGGCAAGACCCAGGATCTTCACAGTAATATTATGTAACTTTAATATCTGTTGGTGTTTCCAAATGGAAGAATTTCCAGAGAACCCCTGAAATTATAATGGTTAAGGGTCGGGAGGTGGGGGTAGTTAAAATTAGGAATAGGAAATTTCAATATAGATTCATTGTGAAGAATGTTCTGGTTGGGGTTCGGGGCAGGTTTGGATGTGCTTTCCTGTGGCTCAAGAATCAGCTCAGGGATCCTAAAAAAACAGAATGTGAAGACTAGAATCATAAGTACACAGTACATTGAACGAGTTTAGAGAAGATAGTTTGCATTGTAATAGGGAGCTAAAACATGATAACTGCATTAGAGAAGACCAAACAAAGTGGTATGAAAAATCAAAAGGGAAAAGTTAGGTAATAGTTCTTTCCATAGAGGACAGAATGGACTCTCTGAGGAGAAATATGGAACAAATTTGCCTCCATTCCATATGATCTATACTTCACTTTTTAAAACTTTTATTTATTTATTCATTCATTTATTTATTTATATTTTACAGATTTGTCTATGGATATCTGAAGCTATAGTTTGTTTTTTTTTAATTCCCCCTCATTTTGTATTTTATTTCACAGATTTTGTGGGATATTGTTAATGATTGGGATATAGATGTGAAAGGGGGAGTATACCCTATTTAAAAGGAACAGATTAGATATAAGGGATGATAGAATAATATTTTATATCAAGAATATATAGCCATGTGAATAACTCCACAAATGCAGGGTGCAATGGAAGTAGGAAAAGTTGATAAGGATATAGAGAGCATTGGGGTAATAATTAGTAGGTGAGGAACTAGGAGTGATGCTGTTGTGGTAGTATGTTATGGAACACCTGAACAAAGGTAGACTATGAGTCTTAGAAAATAATAACAATATTTAGTTTTAAAGTTTGCAAAGCACTTTACAAATTTTCTCATTCAATCCTCACAACAACTCTGGGAAGAAGGTGTTATTATTATTCAATTTTTACAGATAATTTTTACAAAAAATTTGCCCAGGGTTACATAGCTCAGTAAGGATCTCCAGGCCCAACACTCTATATTCACTGCACCATCTAGCTGCCTTATACTGAAATACCACATACCTGGCATATGGCAGTAAGGGGAGACTTCAGTTGTCTCTTCCTGTGCCAGAACTTTCTCTCCACCAAAAGCATAGCAGTTGAATGATTTTTTATTTCTCTTAATAATAATTTCAGTCTTTGAAAAGTGGAGGATGAGATGAGAGGAATTCCTATTCTAGACCTGATTCTGACTATCAAGGAGAGACATTTGATAAAGAAATAATTGGAAACTTGGGAGTAAGTGCATCTTAAATTTTGGAATAAATCAGTAGGAGAATACCAGATGCAATCTGTCAGATACCTTAGATTTGGGGGAGGGGAGGAAAGGAAACAAATTACAGGGAGTTTAGTAAAAGGATATATAGAAACTCTGGAACTAAAATTCTCCAGAGGAAGTCACACCAAAAAGTATGGAAAACTCCATGATCAAATATGAAAGTTTGTTTGGTTGTTAAAGCCCTTTACAATCCGCCTGTTCCTGCCTTTGTAGTCTTCTTATACCTTATTCCCCTCCATGCAGTCTCCAATGACACCAGCTTCCTTGCTACTGCTTGTACAAGACATTCCATCTCCTGATGCCTGAAATTTTCTCCTTTCTCATCTCTGTCTCCTGGCTTCCTTGGCTTCCTCTAGGTACCAGTTAGAATCTTATCTTCTGCAAGAAGTCTTTCCTGATCCCCCTTAATTTTTGTGCCTTCTCGCTAAGATTATCAATAATTTATCCTGTATATAGCTTGTTTGTATGTAGTTATTTGCATGTTGTCTTCCCCATTAGACTGAGTGCCTTGAGAGAAGGAACTACATTTTGGGGCTTTCTTTGTAACAGCAGGGCTTAGCACAGTGCTTTGCACATGGTAGGTGCATAATACATACTTTGTTGACTTGTTGATGTTTGTGACTCTTGAGAATTGTGGAGCTGTAGTAATAAATGTCAACAAATTAGGGGAATGCATTTTTTTAGGAAATGTATAGTTCTATAAGGTCATGTAGGTACAGACATGAGTAAATTTAAAAAGTTAGAAAGAATCACATTTACCAAATGATGTTAGGCTGAACTTTGTTTCATATCATTTTTTATGTCATTTGGAAGACTGTGATGACTTAGTCTGGAGAAACAAGAAATATGCATTAAACTAGCATATTTCAATTGAATATCAAGTTTTAGTTAAAGTCTCTTGCTAAAGGGAACAGGACACATGATGAATTACTTTTGCTTGAGGAAAACAAGAAAGCAGAAGCCATTTTACACATGTAAATAACTTCATTCCTAAATTAACACCCAATCCAATTTTAATCATTGCAAGAGAGATTAGAAAAGGTGGGACATGCTTCAGTGCTGTGCTATTGTCACCTAGACATGCTATTGTGTCTGGAATGGGCTGGAAAACTATTTCAAAATTATTAAGTCAAGCATCACAGCAATCAATTTCTGAAATAATAGTGTGAATTAAGAGCCCTTAATCAATACTCTTCACACAGGTCATAATCTTAATTATGTGGGCAGAATGATAGTACAAGTGCACTAGGTTTAGAGTTGGAGGACCTGGGGTGGAATCCTAGTTCTGCCACCCATTGTACAAGCTATGTGACCTCTCTTGGGCAACCCTTCTGAGACTTAGTTTTCTCATCTGTAAAATGGGGATTGGGCAGGCATTCCCTAATTTTTCTTCTCCTTCTTATTCCATAATCCTTCAAAAAAAGACATTTGTTTCAAGGTTTCTATGTCATCCATGGAGAATTCTTATTTTGTTTCAATACTGTAGTGCTTCCAGAAAATCCCAAATTGAAACTTCATACTATGAATGAACTGTATAGAGCTGCAATCAATTAGGTGCAGGGCAGACTAGAGGATTTAGAACTGCAAGATACTTTAGAGATGTTCCATTTCAACTCCCTCATTGTACAGATGAGAAAACAGGCTCAAGATGAATTGACTTCCCTGGGCAAGAAGGAAGCTAGTGGCACAATGAGGGCTGGAACCCAAGCATCCTGACTTCAAATTCAATGATCTTTCCATTAGCATTTGCTGTTTGTGTAACATCATTGGCTATGGAAGCTGCATGTTGTTGACACACAAAACCATTTCCTTCTCTTTCATCCATTATTTCTCAAATAAAGGAAGATAGGAGGGAAAAAAGGAGCTTCTGGTGAGAAAAAAAGGAGCCATGAATTTATTTCTACCCCTGGAAGGTGAGTGAGTTCTGGGGGCCATGTTAACAAAGGGGACATTCCATTAGCTACAATCTAGAACCTTATGGCTGTATCACAAAATCTTAGAAGAGAAAACTAGAAAGGACATCAGAAACCACATAATCCTAATACCTTTGTTTTGTAGGTGAAAAACCTGAGACCCTGAAAGGTGAAATTACTTGCCTAAAGAGATGCAGGTTGTGATTAACAGAGCTAGGGTATGAACCCAGTCAGGGCTTCTAACTATAAGTCCATTATAGTCTTTCTGGTACCATGATACTTCTCATCCCTCAAATCCCTGGGGTTTCTTTATTAGTGCCCTCCCTCCATTGATTATCCCCAATATATCCTTTCTACCTCATTTATATATAATTATTTTCATCTTATGTCCCCATTAATTTGTGAGGAACTGGGTTTTTTTTTTTTTTGCCCTAAAAAAACTCCAGTGCTTAGCACAATGACAGACACATAGTAAGTGTTTAATAAATGCTTGTGGACTGACTATTATAACAGGGAGTCAAGGTCCCTGGAATATAGCTCTAGCTTCAGCTCTGAGTGAGCCCTTGGCTTTTGCCTTTCTCTTTTCCAAAAGTAAAGCCTTTCTGATGCTTTGGAATATATTAAGAGAAGAGCTTCTGAATTATTGAATTGTGAAATACAACACTTTACATAAAGAATTTTAACTGGTTCATATTTAGTTCCTGGCAGTAGGTCAGACTTTGGGCACTGCCTTCCCAGTCTTGGTTTTAGGAAAGATCTGTTCATATCCAAGGACAACTAAATCTTCAGTAACATGGTATATTGAAGTAGAATTAAGGTTATCTTAATTTCACCCTTTCCTGTTGCTGTAAACTTGCAAAGTTAAGTTCTGTGGTTCTTAACCTTTTGAAAGATACTATCTGATGATGCCTCCAAAAATGAGAACATTGACCTAACAATTTATTTTCCCATACCAAGAACTAGACTGGAAACTCTGAAACATTCCTCTGAATGAGAAGTTCTTAACCTGGAATCCATAAACTCATTTTTTAAAGTATTTTGGTGACTATATTTCAATATAATTGATTTCCTTGTAATCCTATGTATCTTATTTTATACATTTAAAAACATTATTCTGAGGTTTCCACAGACTTCACCAAACTATCAGAGAGTCCCATCGTACATAAAAAAAGCTTAAGAAACTCTACATTGAGAAGTTTTTTTTTTTTTTAACTGAAGATTATACTGAGGTCCAGAAGATGCAGAGGGAGATGGTAGGCAATTTTTTTTTAATTTCCCAAAATCACATATAAAAATGGCCTACTTTAAGGCCATCCTGACTTGATCCTAGATAAACCATATTTATTATCAAGACTGTTCATTAGTGGCAAAAAAAGAAATGAAAACTTAACTAATGTAATAAGTCTCAACTTCCAACATTAATTTTGAATCATATAAATTTAGAACTAGAAGGAACCTTAGAGACCACATTATTCCAATTTTCTAATTCTAGATGTGAGGAAACTGAGGGCCAGAGAAATTAAGGACCTTGCCCAAACTGACATATCTCATAGCTGACTGAGCTGAGACTAGAAGCCAAGGCATTAAGATATCCAGTCCAGTGCTCTTTCCATTATATTAAACAGTACATAGATATGAGGTAAATACTTTGGATGTCTTTAAAGAGAACTAGACAACTGTCTTGAAACTATACTTTTAACTCATCTGATTGTATAGCATTTTGTGTTCTTATCCATTTATATTTTGGTTTTTAAGATATTTATCTGAGTAAGTACCTTGACTGCAGGAACTTTGTCTCACTTCATTGGATCAGAGATATACAGTTGGAAGGGGTCTTAGAAGTCATTTAATGGAACCCCCTCATTTTATAGGTGGGCAAACTGAGGTCCACAGAGGTTAATTGTCTTGACCATGGTCATACGTACAATAATTTTCAGAGCCAGAATTTGAACCCCTTTGTCTGACTTCTAACCAAATGTCCTTTACAATATATTGTATCTTTGTATCCCTTTAGTGAACCCACACAGTGCATTGAATACAGCAGATATTTAATAAATATTTGTTAAATGAAAGATAGGTGACATTTATGTTGGTTTAAATTTTGCAAAACAATGTACATACATTATCTCCTTTGAATTTTCGAACAACCCCCTGAGGTCAGTATTCTAGGTATCATCATCCTCATCCTACAGAAGAGGAAACTGAGACTCAGGGAGTTTAAATTCCTTTTCCATTGTGAAAAAGCTATCAAACCTCTTGGTATTAGACCCAAGGTCTACTGGCTCTAAATTCATTACTCTATTCAGTAGCTATAGCAAATCACTCCTCCCCTGGCACATCCTAGCTGTGAGATTCTCTGACTATCCTACCCATGGAACTGATTAAGTTCTGTGAAAAAGCTCATTGATTAAAGAAAACAGTAATTATCCCTTAACTTTTATGGAAATGGTAGCTTTTCTTCCTTGCTAATCCTACAAAGATAAGTATAAGAGATAGGTAAGGTGAGGTTAGTTTCTTGTTCTTTATTCTAAGACCATCATGGTTCAACACACTCCTGTAAGGGCTTTTTTAGTGATACAGAAGTTGCGGACTTAACAATACATCCTTATTAATCCTATGCACTAAGTACAGAGTAATAATTAATGGAGCTTGTTTTAGAATTGTGGGGGCCTTTTCTATTTTATTTTTTCTTTTTTAATAGATCTAATGTCTTGATTGCTAAAGTCTTATTTTTGTGTGGAAGAGTTTGGTGCATGTTAATGTAGTCAGTTAATCCCATGAAAGAATTCAAGGACTTAGTTTAGGTTTAAGACCAAGAAAGGCTGATTTTTTTTCTAAGACAGAACATCCATAGGAGCAAGAAAAAGATTAGGCCATCAGAAGTTCCCATGTGTTGCATTCCCATTGATTAATAGCTATTTTAAAAATCTCCTCTGTTGAGGAAAATCTTGAATCTTTCCAGTGAGCAGTAAAAATATTTTAAAATAGAGAGAGAGACCTTTTAATAGAGAATATATTAAACATTCTCTATTAAATAGAATAATAACACACATTTGTGGTGTGGGTAGAATGGTAGCTCTTTGGAGTCAATGTTATAGATATGAGCACCAGAGCTGGCGTTTTTAAAACTATCAACTAGGAAAATGGTTTTAGGTGTTTCTACTCATATTTCTCTGTTTCTTTCCCCCTCTTTTCTCTAAAACTTTTTGAGACTATAGCCTAAAAGTAAACCTATTACTCATATGGTTGAAGTATTAGACCAGCCCATTTGATAACCTTGGTTCCTGGCCCACCCTTATGAAGAGCTAAGTCACAAGTCACAGTCATATAATTTTAGTGTTGAAAGGAACCTTAGTGTACTCCAACTTAAAGTTTACAATACTTTTATTAAATCCATGATTATAATTCTGATGCTACATATTTAGGAATTTTTCTTCTTCACCCCTTTAGTTTGTAAACATCTTGGGATCAGCAAACACATATGATCAATAAAATCTTTCTGAAGCACATTATGCCCTGTCATCTACTTTGAGAGTGCCTCCTATTATTTTTGGTTTAATAACCATAGTGTTAGGACCAGGAGGCAGGAAAATTGATTTTGAGGCAAGTTTTTTTCACCATACTGCTTTTTTATTTAAGCTGTAGCTAATGTTTTTTACTTCTTTCATAGGACTCATCAATGACAGTAAAGTGTATTGTGAAAAATTAAATGCTTAATAGTTGGCCTGATTATTTATGTAATGTAAGCTTTCTTGTCTAAGACCTATTGCTCACCATGGGATCAAGCCCACTAATATTTGTAGCATTAAAATGCTCTATCATTCCTTGAACATTTTCCTTATTCCATCTACCCTATCTAAATGGAAACTGCTTATTGTTGCTTCCACTTTAATCTGGGACCGCTGCTGTTCCTACTTTCAAGATTATTCACCTACTGAGATTATGCAGGAAAATGTGTGGGCTCCTTATCATTCATTCTCAACCCTGTGTCCATATATGATGCCCTTCTACTTTTTTTCCTATAGTACTAGAGATAGGATCTAATAAGAGGCAAACTTATTCTGTTGAGATTGTGCCAATGGCCATGGCCTAGGTGGCCAGATCCTTGTTTGGTCCTCTGGTTATTTTTGTACTATTATCAGAATCTGTTAGGTGAACTCATTGTAGAAGCAGATATGGCTCATCTGATTCATTCTAAACCTTTTGGTTATAATATAAAGCAATCCTATTTGGAATAAAAACCCAATTAAGCTCATGGTGAATTTATATGCTTTGAGAAGGGAAAGAAATCCAACACAATAATTAAGCTTTTTACTTTCTAAAGTAACTATTGTTTATTGGAGTTTATATCAGAATTTGCTTTCTTAGACATGTTTTTAGGGAAGCAGGAACTTTTCAGGCAGAACATTGCTCCCTTCTCCCCCATTACCCATCCCTAAATCAAAGGTTACATCTTTAAAAACATATTCTTGATTCTTTTTTTTTTTCTCTTTGTTGCTTTTTGGAGGGCAATTGAAATTAAGTAACTTGCCCAAGGTCATACAGCTAAGTTTTTTTGTTTGTTTGTCTGTGTGTTAAGTGTCTGAGGCCCGATCTGAACTCAGGTCCTTCTGACTCCAGGGCCAATGCTCTACTCACTGCACCACCTAGCCGCCCCTATAATTCTTGATTCTAAGGGCAAAAGTTATTAAAAAGTTGTGCCATTTCACTTGCTGCATGATTTTTTAGAATAACCATAGGTGGTCCACGAAAACAGTACCTGTAAACTAAAATGTCTATTTATTCAAGACCTTGGCTGGGGTGATATTATTTCTTTTCAGATCTCTTATTTCAATAATTTCTTGAGGGGCGGCTAGGTGGCGCAGTGAATAGAGCGCCGGCCCTGGAATCAGAAGGACCTGAGTTCGGAGCCGGCCTCCGACACTTAATCCGCACAAACAAAAACCTAGCCGTGTAACCTGGGGCAAGTTACTTAACCCCAATTGCCCTAAAGAGGCGACTAGGTGCAGCAGTGAGTAAGAGCGCCGGCCTCGGAGTTTGGATGACCCGAGATCAGATCCGGCCTCAGAAAATGAGCACCCACGCATAAATAATGACTAGCCGTGTAACCTTGAGCAAGTTACTTAACCCCAATTGCTTTAAAAAAAAAAAAATAATTTCTTGATCATTTTATCTTGTAGATTAATGGCTGGATTTATTTAGAACTTGTTCAGAAGCCTGTCTGACAGAACTGGGACTCTGTAGACTGTTTGGATAGACTTAATAACTTGAGGAAGTTTTCTTTTTACTTGTTTATCTCCTTTTGAAGAGAAAGCATATTTTTGCTGTAATAATGTTTCATTGTTACCCACTTGTGGAGATTCTATGGACTTCTGTTAGACTAGAGGAAAAAAAAATACAAAGCCGAAAGGGGAAATTTGATTTTCAGGCAAAAGAAAAGGAACTGGAAATTAGGGATCCTTTCACAATGGGCTTCCATAGTTTTTACAATGAACTCTGATCTAGGCCCTTTATCTACTTTGTTTGTTACCTCTTTATAGAGATTAAGTGATAGGAGATTAAGAGATAAAGAGATTAAGAAGAAGGTAGATGATAGATCTGAAACAAGATTCCTCACTTTAAGCTGTGACAAGTAGAAACATGAGATTTTCTTTTTTAGGTGAAAGCTAGGAATTGAGATAACTGTTATAAGTGAAGAATTTTTTAAAATATATTCTCCATGTCAAGAGTTTTCAATATTTTTGAAATTATCAAGTCCTTTTGCATTTTATGCTGCATTGGTGTTTGGGTAGTACTCCTAAGTGATGCAAAAGATACAAATTTCATGTATACATTTTTCATAACTGAATTTTCTTTTGAGAAGCCTAAGAGATACCACAGGTAGCTCAGTGGTTCTTGTGGAATACAATCTTAAAAAACTTCATGCAGTGGAAGAAGCACTGAACTAGGAATTCAAAATTAGCATAGATATAACCTTGAGCAAGTCTCTGAACTTTTATGCCCCAGTTTCCATTTGATAACAGGGATGAGGGTATGGGAATGGAATTCCTTTTCCCTCCCAGGCAACTCACTAAAATGTTATAAATATGAAATGGTAAAGTTTTCTTGTGTGGCTCATGACCTGATCTTGAGGACAATTTCAATTTCTATGAGTTCATAAAATGTTTCAAAAATAAAAACAGCAACATTGGAATAAATGCCTGGCTCTCAAGATGACTGCTTTGAAGAACAAAAATAATTTATAGTAATTTGAATATGAGTTCTGGTATACTTATTAAAAACCACTCTCATTGTTTTGTAGTCACAATCTCTTGTTTATCAGGAGTTCTTTGAACTTTTATTTTTTAAAATGGTATTTTATTTTCCCAATTACATTTAAAAACAACTTTTAACATTTGTTTTTTCTTAATTTTTGAATTTCAAATTCTATCATTTTCCCCTTTCCCCTTACTCTCCTCTTCCCAGAGATGGCAAGCAATCATATAAAACATATTTCCATGATAGTCATTTTGTGGAAGAAAACAAAGAAGACAGAAAGGAAGGAAAGATGGAAGGAAGGAAGGAAGGAAGGAAGGAAGGAAGGAAGGAAGGAAGGAAGGAAGGAAGGAAGGAAGGAAAGAAGGAAGGAAGAAAGGAACAAAGGAAAAAGAGTATGCTTCAGTCTGTATTCAGATGCCATCAGTTCTTTCTCTGGAAGCATACAACATTTTTCATCATGAGTCCTTTGGGATTGTCTTGGATCATTGTAGTGCTGAGAATAGCTAAGTCATTGCAGTTGTTCATCTTACAACATTGCTATTACTCCATACAATGTTCTCCTGGTTTTGCTCACTTCACTCTGCATCAGTTCATGGAAATTTTTCCAGATTTTTCTGAAGTCATCCTACTCATCATTTCTTATAGCACAATAATATTCTATAACAATCACATACCACAACATGTTCAGCTATTCCTCAGTTGATGGGTATCCCCTCAATGTCCATTTTTTTTGCTACTGCAAAAATAGCTACTGTAATTTTTTTTTGTACAAGTAGGTCCTTTTCCATTTTTAAAAAATCTCTGTGGGATATAGAGCTGGTACTGGTATTGCTGATTCAAAGGATGTGTACAGTTTTTTAGCCCTTCAGGCATAGTTTGGAATTGCTGTCCAAATGGTTGGATTCATTCACAACTCCACCAACACTGCATCAGTGTCCCTATTTTTCCAGATCCATTTCAGCATTTCTCATTTTCCTTTTCTGTCATATTGGTCAGTCTGATAGGTGTGAGGTGATGCCTCTGAGTTGTTTTAATTTGCATTTCTCTAAACAATAGTGATTTAGAGCATTTTCCATGTGACTAGATAGCCTTGATTTCTTTGTCTGTAAACTGCCTATTTATATCCTTTGACCATTTATCAATTGGAGAATGATTTGTATTCTTATAAATTTGACACAGTTCTCTTTATATCTGAGAAATAAGGCCTTTATCAGAGATACTTGCTATAAACATGTTTTCAATTTTCTGTTTTCCTTCTAATTTTGGTTGCATTGTTTTTATTTGTGTAAAAACTTTTAAATTTCATATAATAAAAATGATCAATTTTATATTTCCCAATGCTCTCTATATCCTGTTCTAAATTCTTGTTATCCATAGATCAGACAGATTAACTATTCCACATTCCCCTAATTAGCTTATGGTATTGCCCTTTACATCAAATCATGCACTCATTTTGACCTTATCCTGGTAAATAGTGTGAAATGTTGATCTATACCTAGTTTCTACCATATTCCTTTCTAGTTTTCTCAACACTGTTTGTCTAATAGTGAGTTATATTCCCAAAAACTTTGGTCTTTGCATTTATCAAACACTTAGCTACTATGGTCATTTACTTCTGTGTATTGTGTACCTAAACTATCCTACTGATCCACCACTCTGTTTCTTTGCCAGTACCAGATTGTTTTGATGGTTACTGCTTTATAATGCCGTTTGAGATCTGGTGTTGCTAGGTTACCTTCCTTCACATTTTTCCTCCATTGATTCACTTAATATTCTTGATCTTTTATTCTTCCAGATGAATTTTACTATTTTTTCCAGCCCTATAAAATACCTTTTGGCAGTTTGATTGGTATGGCACTGAATAAATAGATTAATTTAGGTAGAATTGCCATTTTTATTATATTGACTCAGCCTACCCACAAGCAATTAATATTTTTTCCAGTTGCTTAGATCTGACTTTATTCATGTGAAAAGTGTTTTGTAATGGTGTTTGTGTAGTTCCTAGGTTTGCAGGTAGACTCCCAAGTTTTTCATACTGTCTATAGTGATTTTAAATGGAATTTCTCTTTCTATCTCATGCTGCTAGTCTTTGTTGGTGATACACAGAAATGCTTATTATTTTTGTGGGTTTATTTTATATCCTGCAACTTTACCAAAGTTGTTAATTATTTCAACCAGTTTTTTTAGTTGATTATCTAGGATTCTCTAAGTATACTATTATATCATCTGCAAAGAGTGATAGTTTTGTTTCCTTGTTCCTCATTCTAATTCCTTCAATTTTTTTTCCTTCTCTTATTGCTATAGCTAACATATTTAGTACAATATTAAATAATGATTGTGATAATGGCATACTTGCTTCACCCTTGGTCTTATTGGGAGGCTTCTAATTAATCCTCATTACAGACAATGCTTGTTGATGGTTTTAAATAGATACTATTTATCATTTTAAGGAAAGTTCAATTTATTCCTATGATCTCTATTTTTTATAAGAAAAGGGGCTATGTTTTGTCAAAAGTTTTTTCTTCAAGTATTGAGATAATCATATGATTTCTGTTGGTTTTGTTTTTGATATGGTCAGTATGCTGATAGTTTTCCCTAATAATGAATTAGCCCTGCATTACTAGTATAAATCCCATCTGGTCATAGCATATGATCTTTGTGATATATTGCTGTAACCTCCTTGCTAGTATTTTATTTAAATTTTTTGCAACAATATTCATTAGGGAAATTGATCTGTAGTTTTCTTTCTCTATTTTTGTTCTTCTTGATTCAGGTATTAGCACCATATTTGTGTCACAAAGAGAATTTGGTAGGACTCTCCTTCTTTGCCTGTTTTCCCAAATAGTTTATGGAGTATTAGAATTAATTGTCCTTTAAATGTTTGGTAGAATTCACTTGTGAATCCATCTGGTCCTAGGGATTTTTTTTCCTTCCATCCATCGATGGCTCATTCAATTTCTTTTTCTAAGATGGGGTTATTGAAGTATTATATTTCCTCTTCTGTTCACCTATGCAATTTGTATTTTTGTAAATATTCATCTATTTCACTTAGATTGTCAGATTTATTGGTAATTTCACTTCACTAATCTCATCTCCCATTGATTGAATTTATCATCTCTATACAAATGATTCTCAGATTTATTTACCAAGCCCTAACCTCTCTCTCCTGATCTCTAATCTCACATTTCCAGTGTAAGGTGCGTCTCAAATTAAATGTACCATAGGCATCCTCAACTCAACTTGACAGGTCTAAAAAAACCGAACTCTGTGTTTCACCAAAGCCCTCCTGTCTTCCTAGCCTCCTTGTTCCTATACTGCCATCTTTCTAGTCACCCAAGTCCACAATAGAAGTGCCATGTTTGACTCCTCACTCTCTCCAATCCTCCATGTCCAATCTGTTGCCAAAACCTGTAAGTTTACCTTCATGATATTTCTTGCATGTGTCAGAGGAGACTCTGATACTACCACAATCTTGGTGCAGGCCCTTATCATCTCATGCCTGGCTATTGAAATAGCCTTTTACATGTTCTTTTCTCACAAGTGTCTCCCCATTCCAGTTAATTTTTTACTCAGCTACCAAAGTGATCTTCCTAAAGTACAGCTATACCCATGTTACACACACACACACACACACACACACACACACACACACACACACCCTTCAATAAACTCCAGCTGCCTGTCACTTTCCTAATCAGATGTTAAATTTCCCATTTAGCTTTTAAAGTATTCCATAACCTGGACCCTTTCTACCCTTCCAGTCTTCTTATACTTTACTTTCATTTACTCCCACTGTACTCTATGATTCAGTGATACTGATCTCCCTACTGTTCCTCATACAAGGCCCCTCTCTCAGCTCTGAATTTTTACTGGCTGTTTGCCACATCTGGAATTCTCATCTTCCTCATCTCCATCTGCTGGTTTTCCTGTCTTCCTTTAAGTCTCAGGTAAAACCCCCCTTAATGCTAGTACCTTCCCTCTGAGATTATCTCTCATTTACACTATGTAGATCTGATATGTACATAGTTGCTATATATTTTCTCCCCCAATAGATTGTGAGAATCTTGAGGGCAGTGACTGTTTTTGCCTTTTTTTTGTATTCCAAGCACTTAGTATGTAGTAAGTTCTTAGTAAATGTTGCTGACTAATTTAGCACTCACTAAGAAACTAAGATTCTAAGTTGTAAGAAAGGTGCTATTGTTTGTTTGTCCTTAATTCTCTAAGAGGTCCATGGGAGATGATGCCAGGACATATAAATGAATTGGATTTAAGTGAGGGAGGGCTATGCAGTTACCAGCCTCACTTTCTAGGTGCTGACCTGCATTAGTAGCAAGTGTTTTCTCACTCGGGGTTCCTATATACATGAAAACACAGGGCTAGTACCTAATCTGATCCACATGTGCAAGGTACACTATGGTCAGAAAGACAAAAATAAAATGGTTCTTGACCCCAAAGAGATTCAGTTCTATTGATGTGTGAGGAGTAGGGAAATAGCTTGTATGTAGATAAGCAAATATAAAAATCAATTAGGTCACAGATCTATGGAAGTAATGCTGTACTTTGTTCTTAAAGTGGCTTTTAGGAAGCAGAAAACTGGTTAGAGAGACAAAATGTAGTGTCCCCTTCGAATTTCAGCTCTATGGAGTTGAATTGGGAGAAATTGTAGGTGAAAACTGTGCTCTTGTACTATTAATTTGAGTGTTGTGACTTCACTTTAAAATGTCAAAGAAAAACTTTATTGGATTGTGGGCAGCTGGGAAAGGACTGTTTTTAATGGTGATGGATTTTCATTAGTAAGTGAAAAAAATAATACAAAATAGAGAGTATTTCATTGGGCTAAGAATGATGGGAATTTTTTGTCTCTAGGGCATCAGAAAAGCTCAAGCATATTTTGCCAGTAATTTCCTTCTATTGACAAATACTGCATCACTGTACAAATACTGTATTTCACCATTGAAAAAATGTGATTTGTTTATAGGCATGTGAAAGCAGGAGGAAAAGCCATGATGGTTTATGCATAATGCAGACCAAGCTTTATTCTGAGATTAAATTAAGCATATCTTGAGTAGACACCTGCCCTTGTGTAAATCACATAAGACACTTTGCAATTATAAGTCAATGGACATCTCCTCAGTATATGTACATCTTCTGCCAGTGTAAAGTACAAGTCCTCCATAATATTTCGTACTGTCCATATCTTTCAGCATACTCCATTCCAAGGAAGGAATCTATACGATCTATACAACCCATTTAAAAAATGCTTGCTATGTGCCAGGCAGTATGCTAGATCTAGGGATATAAAGACAGAGATAAAATATTATTTTACCAAAGGAGCTTACATACTATTAGGTTGATGTGGTGTATGTGTGTGTGTCTGTGTGTGTGTGTGTGTGTGTGTGTGTGTGTGTGTGCGCACGCACGTGCACATGCACAGAATAAATACATTGGAGTGGAGGTCTTCCTGGGTCTCTGTGCAGTAATCTCAATACTTTTCATTCTAATTATACAATTTATTTTCTTGGGATACTTTCTCATCTTTTCTTATTTTTAGGCTTCCCTATGTGCTCAAATAGAAACAAGAGTTCTACTGAATGGTAGCTGTTGGATACTTATAGCTCTGTGATTGGTTGAGCTTTTGTTCCTTGAGAAGCCTTGAATCTACTCCCAGTTCATCATTTTTGCATGTATTTACTGCCCAGAGCTCACTCTGGTTCTGCTGCCTGCAGCTTAATTGAATGGAAAATATAGGAAATTTTAGAGATGTTTTAGAGGATAATTTTGGAAGCCATAAATTTGGAGGATCAAGGTAAGCAAAACTGAAAACCAAGTGTCTTGGGCCTCATCACCAAAGGCATACTCACAGATAAAAGAACAAGAAAGGACCAAATACTTGAATGAGTAGTCTGGTTTTCCTGTTGTCTCTTGATCATCTCAAGTCAGTTTGCTGCTTTTCCCTCCCAGAATACAGTTTATCATTTCAGTGCCTTGGATTTTAATTTGATCTTTATTTTAGAAAAGTTCATCTTTAAACTAAATATACTTGCATATATACATTTATAAATGTTGAAAATTTCCTTCCTGATAGCCCTCTTTTCTATCTAGACTCCAAAGCTAGAATCCTCATGGGACCTATGGTGGAGGAAAACTATGAGTTTTTACCACTCTTGTTCTGAAGATGCTTAAACTTTAAAAAGGACAGTGCGTGTGTGCATGTGTCTGTGTGTGTGTGTGTGTTTGCCATAAATACTGAATCTTAGTAAACCTATGTAACAGTAATTAGTTCCGCTATGTGAAACTTTGCTTTTTTATTTTAATCATTTAAACAGTTTGTTTACATCAAATGATATAATTTTAACAGTGGAGCTGGTGGAATCCTTCCCTTCCTTCTGGACTTCCCCAAGAGATATATATCAGCATTTATTAAATAATGCTAGTAGACTTAAAAAAAAAAAAAAACATCTGCTCTTATCTGTCTAGTCAGGGCTTATGGATAGTTTGGGATTTAAATGTGCATCTTCAGTGACTAGAAAAAACAAATGATGCCAGGTGTGACATAATTTGTCTGTTCCTTCATGAACCAATAAGTTGCTTTTTAAAACCAGTAAAAAACTGAGAATATTGATTCATTGCATACCATGGCCAAAAACAATCAAAACTACTTTTCTTCTAAAATGGAGATTTAAATTTTATCACCTGAACAAAAAAGATACAATAATAACAATGGTGATGGTGATGATGGCAATTACAACAGCTAGCATTTAATGCTTTAAAGCTTACTAAATATTGTATAGTATTATCTCACCCATTGCCTACACAATAACCTTAGGAGGTAGGTGTTATTAATAATCTTCATCTTACAGATGGAGGGAAGTTGGAAAGGAAGGGGATATGTATATATATATATATATATATATATATATATATATATATATATATATATATATATATAACACCTTCTAAATGCCAGGCACTATACTAAGTGCTTTACAAATATTACATCATTTTATCCTCACAACAAGGTAGGAGACAGGTATTGTTATTATCCCCATTTTGTACTTGAGGAGATTGATGTAATCAGAGGTTAAGTGATTTTCCTAGGGTTACACAACTAGTAAATATCTGAGACTGGATTTGAACTGAGGTCTTCCTGATGCCAGCCCCAGAGCTCTGTGTGCTAAGGTGCCACTTATTTGGCTAGGATTTAACCATGGTGGCAAATTAATATTTACAGAATAATATATAACAACAAAATTGTCCACATCATAATGTTCAGTTCATCTTGTTTTCTGGAACATACTGATACTCACCAGGTATCCATGCTCAGATACTCTTTGTTACCTTCAATCATTCACTTGCTTAAAAGAATAGAGTGGGTGGTCAGAGGCAGATGGCTAAGCATATGGTGAGAATGACCCATATTTTGAGAGATGGGAATTAGAACTGAGAGAGTGCTCCTTCTCCAAATGGCATGTTTAGTGCAAGAAGAGATGAATTAGAACTTCTTTTGACAGAGATGCCAACCCTGACACCCACTGGCTCATCCCTAAGAAGTCAAGCCATGGTCCTGTCAGCTGTAAACTGTGCCTCTGGGTTATCTGTTTGGCGAATTGGAAGAAAGGGGATTAAAACTGATTGAGTAAGCACGTAAGTAAATCAAGGAAAATAATGATGTGCCTGGCAGTGATAAGAATACAGCTGAAATAATGTCTTGAAAAGAGTTCCATTCTCTTTTTCTCTCTGGGGTTCTGGATCCAGATAAGAGAGGGTATAGATGGAAGGAATTCTTGGGGATGAGGCAGTGTATAGTTGGGGTGACATCTTTGTCAAAGGAAGTTCTAATTCATTTCTTCTTGCACTAAACATACCTTTTGGAGAATGACCCATCTTTATGTTTTAATTCCCATCTCTCAAAATGAGATCATGGATTCGCTCAAGCCTTGGCCATTTAGAGTGATACCCAACCCACAGAAACCATCCAAACTACTGTGTCTTCTTTTGACTACAAAACATCAGTCATTTCCTTGGACCAATGTCTACAGACTAACCCAAAGTAATATTCTTCCCCAAGGGTGCTCTCCTCCAGATGTTAACTCAAGAAATTTCCTGATATATTCTTATCACTTGGAGGCTTTAAATAGATGTTGAATATCGATTCTAAAAATTCCAGAGTGTTGAGTTATTAACTTAAAAGTCACATAAGTCACATACTCAGTTTCTTTTTTATATGGATGTAGAGCAAAATAATACAGTAAATGAAATAATTGGACTCATAGAGTGGAGACAAGAGTTGTGTAGCAAGACCAATTTTAGTGTTCATCGATTAGGCTTCTTCTGATAACTAACTGCTTCCCAGCATTTTTGCTACTACAGTGTTCTATGATTACAATGTTAAATTCTCAGTATACTTTTGAATGTCCGCACCAGGAACTAGAAATGAGCAGTGAGTGGTTAAAATAAATGAAGAGTTTCCTTACTGTGAGAATACTTTTTTGGTAGAGTCTCTAAGTTGGAAATAATGAAAACTGTTTGAAATATTTTACCTTGTAATACAAAACCTTAATCTTACAGTGACCTTGGGCTGTAATTTTGATAACTGACACTTTCATTCTCCATTTATAGCAGGGAGGTAGATTGTTTAAAAAAAGAAAAAAGACTGTGTTTATAAATCATTGTTCATGAGTTGGCCATCTTATTATCATATAATTTTCCTTCTGAATTTGTGGGTTCCATAGTCCTCTTTTGAACAATGTAGAGGCTAGGCCTACAGGGAGTTTGCTAGGACTCCTGGGTTTCCCTCCAAGCAACCTCTTTGGTTTTTTCCTTTGCCACTTACCTTATACTATGAAATCTAGAAATCCAGAGACTTTTCTTCTACATAAAAGTCTAAATTTTCAAGTATATACTCATACCTATTACTTATAGTACCTATCTTTTTAAATTTATATATCAACTGACATTTTTTGGCCTTTATTAACATTAGTGGTATTATTTAATATACTTAATTTTTTTTTCAAATGCTTTATTAACTTCTGTTTTACTTCATTCATTTCCACCAGTTTTTGTGTCACAAATTTTCTCCCCATTTTTCCCGACCCACCTCCCCAAAATAGCAGTCCCCCAGGATATCTCCTCCTCTTATTTCCCAATTACATGTAAAATAGTATTAATATTAGTGTATATATATGTGTGTGTGTGTGTGTGTGTGTGTGTAAGTATATTAAACCTTTGGTTTTAAAACTTTGAATTATAATTCATTCCCTTCCTCCCTTGTCACCCACCCTTACTAGGAAGATAAGCAATTCAAGATAGGTTGTACATGTGTAGCTAATGCAAAACATTACCATAGTAGATATATTGTAAAAGACTGATTATATTTCCCTCCCTCCTATCCCACCTCCCTCTTGTTCTACTCTCCACTTTGGTCCTGCCCCTCTTCAAAAGCGGGTGCTTCCTACTTCCCTCCCACCCAGCCTGCCCTCCCCTCCATCATCCTCCCTCTCATCCCCTTCCCCCCCTACTCTCCTGTAGGGTGAGATACCCCATTTCATGTGTATGTCATTACCTGCCTGAGCCAAATTCAATGATTATAAGATTGACCCATTCCCTTATGCCCTCCTGTTCTTGCCCTCCATTTCACCCACTTTCCCTTGCTTCTTCTATATGAGATAGTTTGCTCCATTCTGTCTCTCCCCATATCCTCCCACAACACTCCTCTCTCACCTCTTGACTTCACCTTTTAAGCATCATCCCTTCCTATTAAATTGGTCCTATGCCCTCTATCTATGTATACCTGTAAACATATATATATACATATATATACATTCATATATGTATTCTTATGCCTATATATCCTCCAATAAAGAATATATATATGCATATATCAATGCATAATATAATATAATATATATAACATAATATAATATATTATATATATATATATATATATATATATATATATATATATATATTTCCATTCCTTGCAACTATTTTCATACTGAGAAAAGTTTCCTCAGTTACAATTATCATTTCCATGTAGGAATGTAAATAGTTCAACTTTGATAACTTTCTTATGATTTCTTTTCCCTGTTTACCTTCTCATGCCTCTCTTGCCTCTTATATCTGATTGTCAAATTTTCTATTCAAGTCTGGTTTTTTCTTCAAGAATGCTTGAAAGTGAAGGAAGAGATGCCTGAGAAGGTAATCAGGGAAAAGAAATCAAAAGGAACTTATCAAAGTTGAACTCTTTACATTCCTATATGGAAAAGCGATAACTGTGACTGATGATATCTTTCTCACTATGAAAATAATGGAAGAAGGGTGTGTGGTCATATGAATACATATGTGAATGTGTGTGTATATGGTTACAGTTATATATGGATAGAGGGCATAGGTCGAATTTGTTGGGAAGGGAGAATACTCAAGGGATGAAATTATGAGGTGAGAGAGGAAAGTGGCAAGAGGAGATGGGGAGAGACAGGGTAGGGTAAACTATCCCATGTAGAAGAAGCAAGGGGAAGTGGTTGCAAGGGAGGGGGAGAATAGGAAGGCTAAAAAGGCAAAACCACATTCACATTGAATTTGGTTCAGGGAGAAAATGACATACATACTAAATGGGATATCTCAACCTGCAGCAGGATAGGGGGAAGGGGGATGAGAGGAGGGAAGATGGATGGGAGGGCATCCTTGGGGGAGGGGAGGTTGGAAGTACCCACTATAGAAGAGGGACAGGATCATGTAGGGAATGGACCAGGTGGGGGGTGGGATGAGTGGGAGGGAATTATAAGCAGCCTTGTACAATATATCTACTATGATAATGTTTTGCATAGCCAGACATGTACAACATGTACTGAATTACTTATCTCCCAAGAGGGAATGGGTGACAAGGGAGGAAGGAAATGGATCTGAAAATTTGAGGTCTTAACATTAAATGTTTCAAATACATACATATATACATATATATATATATATATATATATATATATATATGTTTCAAATACATACATATATATATAAAGAATGCTTGAAAGTCCTCTAATCCATTGAATGACCATATTTTCCCCTGAAAAATGATACTCAGTTTTACTGGGTAGTTGATTCTTGGTTTTAATCCCAGGTCCTTTGACCTGCAGAATATCATAGTCCAGGCCCTTCCATCCTTCAGTGTACAAGCTGCCAGATCCTGTGTTATCCTGATTATGTTTCCACAAAATGTTCAAATTGTTTCTTCCTGACTGCTTGTAATATTTTCTCCTAGATCTGGGAATTCTGGAACCTGGCTATAATATTCCTAGGAGTTTTCTTCTTAGGATCTTTTTCAGGAAGTGATCTATGGATTATTTCAACCTCTATTTTGCCTTCTGGTTCTAAAACATCAATGCAGTTTTCCTTGAGAATTTCTTGGAGGATGATTTCTAGGTTCTTTCTTTGATCATGGCTTTCAAATAGTCCTATAATTTTTAGATTATCTCTTCTGGATCTATTTTACAGATCCATGTCCATTTTTAAAGAGAGGTAGTGTTTTCTGGTTGATAAGAGGCTGCCTTTGGAGTCAGGAAGACTTTTTGATAAAGTTGAAAGACAGACCCTCCCTCCACCTCCACCCCCAACCCCTGAAAAGAAACCAATAACAAAATTAAATACGGGCATATAAAACATGTTCCAATTGCTCAGCCTTTAATTTTTATGGGAAGTGATAATATAATTTATATAGGATGCTTCACAGGCATTAAGTCATTTTCATTTTTAAATTATTTGCCGTACTCATAGAGTTGAGTCCTGAAATTGAATTCCTATGAATTTTGTTTTGTTTTGTTTTCTTCTTTTTCTGCTACCAACCCAGAACCATATTTGAATGAAAGTGAAATCTATGTAACACTTTAACATAAATTTCAAAATCCTTTAATTGGTATGGGTAAAACCCTTTTCCTCACATACAATTTACTCACTGTATAAGGACAACTGTTATCTGAATGATACATTTTAAATATTATGCATATATCATGACATAGATATATAAGCTACGGAATCAATTTTTCCCACTGCTTAAATAATATTATTGAATGAACATTACTTGATTGGTGCCTTAGGTGGTTTCTTAGTCCATACACTTGCCATAATAGGCATAAAATCCTTTTAAGGCCATGCTCATTAATTCTATAGGAAAACAAAATTGAAGATTCATGGTTCAGAAGTTGATATAAGTCCTCTCACTCAAGATACTTTTTTGTTAAATAACAGATCTTCCATACTGTATTTTACTTAGCTAGGAAATTTGCTAACTTTTCTATTGATATTTAATGGGCTTTCTAGTCAATACTGAAAAATCTTTACCCCATAAGAAGGACAGTCAACTTATTTTTTAGCTCTAGGTGATGAAAAATGACAGTAAGAATCACTGTTCTACTAGATGTTATGGATGGGGTGAAAATGTTATACTGTTCATAGGGCCTTCTAGTTGTTTACTTTGGGGTAAAGAATCATACTTTTTTACCCTCTTGGGAAAGAATTCCTGAGGAAGATTTCCTTTGAGCAAATAGAACAAAGCATAAGAGAATAGATCTCATTTTAAAGCATTCATGGTGGAAAGAGTAGAGACCTTCACAGTCTTCATAGTATCATGCATCCTTCCATTCCTGCAGTCTAGTCTGCTTTCTATTCCTAATTCATGATAATCAATCTCTCATCTCTGGGTCTTTGCATGACTGGAAGATAAAAGATCTGATTCTCCTCTCATTTTGGCCACCCAAACTATGACTTTCCAAGATCTCAGTTTCATCCTCTGGGTTAAATCTGATGATGTTTAGAGTATGTTTCTGTTAAACATGTTTTAATTTCCCTGATGGCATTTTACGTATTGCCTCTAAAGACTAGCATCAAAATTAAAAGCATTTTCCTGAGAGGAGGCCTCAGCTTCAAATCCCATCTAGGTACAATCCAGCCAACTGTTTTCACTAACCTTCTCCCTGGTTGGAATCTTCCTCCTTTCCTGGTTTCCACCTTCCTGGGACAAAATTCCCTTTCCCAGACACCATTCCCTTATGTGTATTGTCTTCTACTATTAGAATATCAGAACCTTGTAGGCAGGAATTGTCTCCTTTTTAAAGAAATTGCATCCCCAGAGCATAGCCCAGTGCCTGGCACATAGCAAATGCTTAATAAATACTTTTCTATTCATCATTTCTCAGGGAAATGTTTATTTAAATGATATTCTTGAGTTTTGGTGCTGTTGTTGCATTTGCTCATTAAATGACATGATTCTTTGTAAAAAGTTAGGTAATCTTCTGATGTTTCATATTTACAACATGGCATGAGTCTTCTTCTACTTTTCATATATCTTCTCATTGATTTGCTTAAAGATTGCACTCTCTCCTCCCCACCTCAATGTTATAGCAGCATTGATAGACTGGTGAAGAATCCTAAGAAAAACATCTGCTTTTTTGAGTAATAAAGAAGGAATACTGATTTCTTTTATTTTCCTGCTAGGGTACCTCTCCCAATGAAGGAATTAAAGAGAGTAGAAAAAGAAGAGGAAGGGGGAGAATGATTAAAAAAAAGTTTCTGAAAGCTGCTTAGTATGTTAGTCCTTATTTTCAAGGCTAGAATAATGGATTTTGCCTTTTAATTCTGTCAAATGATCAATATCACAAAGAGCTGTGATAAATCCCAGAAACTTGGAATGACTTCAAGGATGGGTCCTTCAATGAACTGTTGTCCAAGGACTAGCTTAGTTCCAAAGCCTCATCACTAAAAAGTTGTCTGACAGATAAAGAATGTTTTGACTATAGAAATTTATGAAACAATCTACTATGGTATGGAAGGAACACTCACAGATGGGATCACAAATTATTTTTTTGTATTGATGACTCGTTTGCATTTATTTGCTCCTCTACGTTTTTAAAAGTATTTGCTTCATAATAACCATGTTAGATAGAAGCATACATTTTCTTTTTGTTGTTTGTTTTCACTACTTTTATTCCAGACCTGTGATTTCTTTGGTGCAAGTCAGCTTTCAATGGGCAAAGTACCCTTGCCCCTGCAGACTAGCTACTGGTTCTATAGCATATGGTCAAGTGTTGCCTGGGGACGTCAAGAGGTTGAGTGACCTGTACAGAATTACTCAGTTAATATATATCTGAGGCATGGCTTGAATCCCAGAGTTCTTGACTCCAGGGCCAACCCTTCATCCACCACAGCTAAGCTGTTTCTCCATTGCAAGCATTATTATCAGCATTTTGTTGAGGAAGAATATGGGGCAATTAATAAACTTTTTATTTTCCTTGCAAAGATATATATATATATATATATATATATATATATATCATATATACACATACCCTTTACACTTGCAAAGTATGCACACACACACATATATGTGTGTGTATAATTTTCCCCCAACTACATGTTAAAAACAATTAACATTTTTTAAAGTTTGGGGTGCCAAATTCGTTTTTTTTTGGGGGGGGTTCCAAATTCTGATTGCTTACCTTCTCCCTGAGATGGTAAGCAGTCAGATATAGGTTATACATTTACAATCATGTAAAACATTTCCATATTAGTAATTTTGTACAAGAAGACTTGAATGAAAGAAAGGTAAAAATAGCATGCTTCAGTCTGTATTCAAATAATATTACTTCTTCCTCTGGAGGTGGGTAGTGTGCTTCATTATTAGTCCTTTGGGATTGTCTTTGATCGTTGCATTTCTGAGAATAGCTAAGACATTCATAGTTCTTCATATTATAATATTGCTGTTATTGTGTACAAGGTTCTCCTAGTTCTGTTCACTTCATTTTTTTTAAACAAATGCTTTATTAACTTCTGTTTTACATCATTCATTTCCGCCAGATTTTGAGTTACAATCATTTCCCCCCCCCATTATTCCCCTACCCAACCTCCCAGAATAGCAGTCCCACAAGATATTGCTTCCTCCAATCTGCTCTCTCCCATACCTTCTCCCATACCCCCTTCGACTTTTCCATTAGAGGAAGGTGAATCTTTGTGTCCCAATGCGTGCACATCTTATCTCCCAATTATAAGCAAAAGAGTATTAATAATAGTATTTATATATATTTGAAACATTTAATGTTAAGACCTCGAATTTCAGATCCATTTCCTTCCTCCCTTGTCGCCCATTCCTTCTTGGGAGATAGGTAATTCAGTATATGTTGTACATGTCTAGCTATGCAAAACATTATCATAGTAGATATATTGTACAAGGCTGCTTATAATTCCCTCCCACTCATCCCACCCCCCCACCCGGTCCATTCCCTACATGATCCTGTCCCTCTTCTATAGTGGGTACTTCCAACCTCCCCTCCCCCCAAGGATGCCCTCCCATCCATCATCCCTCCTCTCATCCCCCTTCCCCCTATTCTGCTGCAGGCTGAGATATCCCATTTAGTATGTATGTCATTCTCTCCCTGAACCAAATTCAATGAGAATGTGGTTTTGCCTTTTTGCCTTCCTATTCTCCCCCTCCCTTGCAACTACTTCCCCTTGCTTCTTCTACATGAGATAGTTTACCCTACCCTGTCTCTCCCCATCTCCTCTTGCCACTTTCCTCTCTCACCTCATAATTTCACCCCTTGAGTATCCTCCCTTCCCAACAAATTCAACCTATGCCCTCTATCCATATACACACACATTGACATATGTATTCATATGACCACACACCCTTCTTCCATTATTTTCATAGTGAGAAATATATCATCACTCACAGTTATTGTTTTTCCATATAGGAATGTAAAGAGTTCAACTTTGATAAGTTCCTTTTGATTTCTTTTCCCTGATTACCTTCTCAGGCATCTCTTGCTTCTTGTGTCTGGATGTCAAATTCTCTATTCAATTCTGGTTCCTTCCTCAAGAATGCTTGAAAGTCCTCTATTCCACTGAATGACCATATTTTCCCCTGAAACAAAATACTCAGTTTTGCTGGGTAGGTGACCCTTGGGTTCATCCCCAGTTCTTTTGCCCTCCGGAGTATCATACTCCATGCCCTTCGATCCCTCAGTGTAGAAGCTGCCAGGTCCTGGGCTATTCTGATTGTGTTTCCACAATATTGAAATTGTTTCTTCCTGGCTGCTTGGAGCATTTTCTCCTTGATCTAGGGACTCTGGAACCTGGCTATAATATTCCTGGGAGTTTTCTCTTTGGGATCCTTTTCAGGAGGTGATCTGCAGATTTTTTCAACCTCTATTTTGCCCTCTGGATCCAAAACATCAGGGCAGTTTTCCTTGAGAATTTCTTGAAGGGTGATTTCTAGGCTCTTTCTTTGATCATGGCTTTCAGGGTAGTCCAATAATTTTTAAATTGTCTCTCCTGGATCTATTTTCCAGGTCAGGGGCCTTTGCCATGAGATATTTCACATTGCCTTCTAATCCTTCATTTGTTTGGATCTGCTTAACAGCATCTTGATTTCTCATAAAGTCATTAGCTTCCATTTGCTCCAGTCCAACCTTGAAGGAATGAAGCTCCTCAGTGAACTTTTGAGATTCTTTTTCCATCTGGCAAATTCGACTTTTCAAGGCATTCTTCTCCTCATTGCCCCCTTGAGCCTCCTTTGCCATTTGAGTCAGTCTATTTTTTAAGGTGTTGTTTTTCTCATTGAGGCTGTTGACCCTCATTTCATACTTTTCCTGCATCCTTCTCATTTCTCTTTCCAATTTTTCCTCCACTTCTCTTATTTGATTTTTAAAGTCCTTCTTAAAGTCCTCTATGGCCTGCAACCCGCTCATGTTTTCCCCTGGGGCTTTTGGAGCAGGACTTCTGACCTCACAGTCCTTTTCCCGCTCTATGCCCCCAAAATAGGAGTCTAGGGTTGCATTTTTCTGTTTCCTTTGCCTTGGCATGTTGCCACTTAATTACTTGACCTCTGGGCTTGTTGCCACACTATGGCTTTAAGTCCAGCTAGAGGAATTTTCGTCCCAAACGTGTGGGGGGCAACTTCCGTTTCTGGCAAGCTGTAAACCCACCCACAACTTCCACCCTAGATCACAATCCAGATCCAGGGAGGTTAAAGCAAGAGCGATTACCCCACCCAAGACTGATCCCTGGATCTCCCTACAATTAATTGCAGGCTGAGAGCCGGAGCTGCCTCTGAAAACTACCAAATGGAGTGTCTCCTCAGTGGCTTCTAGCCCCCAGGGGAGGGAGCCAACGCATTTCCCCAAATACAGGTCCCAAAGTCCATAGGACACTAACCTCTTACTTTGTCCTAGGCATGTCTATGTTGACAATTCTGGAGTCGCCACGGCTGCTGGTGTTCTGGGGTTCCTCCAGCTGGTTGCTGGCCCTGACACCCTGGGGCTAAAACCTCGGCTCACGCGGACCTGGGTTCTGCTCGGCTCTGCTTCCTGCGCTCTGCGCGTTGCATGCTGATGGCTCCCAGACTGCTGTGCTGGTCCTTCCTGCAGGGCTGCTGGGCTGTCCTCAGTGGGAGGTTAGCTTCTCTGTGTCGTTCTGTGGGTGCTGGGGCTCCAGAAGTTGTTCAGAGTCCCCTTTTACATAGTTTGGGGGGAATCTGGGGGCAGAGTGGCTTGGATGAGCTGTTTCTACTCCGCCATCTTGGCTCCGCCCCCTGTTCACTTCATTTTGCATCACTTTACATAAGTCTTTCTAGGTTTTTCTAAAGTCATCGTACTTGTCATTAATTACTAAACTTTTTAATGTATTTTTAATACTTTAGATGAGAAATGAAATCTATTCCCTGCTCTATATTTGCTTACTAATGATCTTAGTTATTTTTATCTACATTATTAACATTAGTATAAAGGTTTTGTTTCCTTTCAAAGAAACTTCAATCACTGATCAGCTAGATTGTTGTATTTTCTAGAAACATGGGAAGAATTTGACTTGATTAATCAATTCACTTGGCTTTAGGCTCATGTCCAAGCAGATAATGTCTCATCTCTAAGGAACTCATCTTACTTCTCAGTAGTCTGGTAATCCATACATAAAACATACAGGTTTTTTAAAAAAAATGTTCTACAGCTGACCTGTCTTTAACTTTTTACATCTTTCTACGTAAGGTTTATAAACCCAACCTTACATGCCTTTGTGCTATTAATTTTTTTATATTTGATTAAGTTTACATTTCCAACAAAAGCAGCCAATTAATCATGGATAGATATTTAACAAACTTACATCATGTCTGACATTTAGGCCAAGGACCACTTTCAGAATCCACTGCCTTCCACAGCAGATGATATAAATGAATTCTCATTTTTTGAAATAGCTATTTATTAGAAGGATCTGATAGTTTTATGTCTCTCCTCAACCTTTTCCCTGTTAGCAGTTACCTAAGGGGAATGGGGGTGGGGAGGACTAGAGATCATGAGATTGTGTTACAATGGGCTGTATATTTGTGATTCTATCCACGAGTTTGTGGGAATGTTGTTGCACTGTGTGCTTTATTGCAGCAATAAGAAACCACAGGGTGTGCATCATTCTTTTTGCAATTGCAGACCTCACATGCCAAGCTCATATGCCACTAGAACTAACAAATATAGGACAAAAAGCCATTCACCTAGCAAGCCTTCTTTAACAGCAAACAACAGATTTTTTAAAAGATGTTGGGTTTGTGTATAGGGCAGGGAGAGGGTAAGGTTGGGGATAAGAAAGGGGCCTATATAGAATCTAATTTATATATAACAGTATATAATATAATAAAAAGTCATTTTGGTAGTCAAAATTATAATGGAAGATCCATAATTTTGCCTAAAGAAAGTCTTCAGGAGACATTTGAAAAATAGATAAATAGAAGAAATCACCCAATTCACATGAAGGGAAGCTTGGCAGAAGATTAGGACAAAGGCATTTAGTATCTTTTTACCTCCTGGGGGAAATTATATACCCCTTTGTTTCATTTTGTCCTTTTGGGAAAGTGAATTTATACATGGATTATTTTTGTTGGTATCACAAAGCATCTGGACCTGTGATTTCATAGGCAGAGGAAACTGCAAGTGAAAAAAAAAATCCTTTGGCCAATGCATATTGGCAACCCTCCTGCAACTCTATTCTTAGAACATTCCTGAGGCACCCAAAGCTTAAGTGACTTGCCCAAGATGGAACAGTTAGTTTCACTGACTCTCACTGAGACTATATCCCAGAAAGACATTTTTATGCAATTGATATCTTTTGGTTTTTTTATATCATCTACATTTCCTAATGTATATACTTCTTTAGTCCTATTCCCAGAGAGCTATCTCTTATAACAAAAAATAGAGGGGGGGAAAGTTAAGCAAAGCTAACTAATCTGTTAACCAAGTCCAACAATATATCGAGTGTTCCAGAGCTGTTGTTCCTCGTCTATTCAAAGAAGGGAAGGGGGTGTATTCTAATATATCTTTTGGGGGGCCAACTTTGGCCATTATAATTTTATAGCACCCATGCTTGTTTATTGTGGTCATAGTTTTCCCATTTATATTGTTGTAGTCATCGTATATGTTGTTTTTCTTGCCCTACTTCAATTTTATCAGCTCATATGTTTTCCCATCCTTTTTTATCTTCATCATAATCTTTGTTTCTTATAGTATAGCAATATTCTTTTAATTTCATTGAACATAACTTAGTCATTCTCCTGTTGATGGGTATTTACTTTCTTTCTAGTTCTTTGCTGTTACAAAAGCTCTCTCTCTCTCTCTCTCTCTCTCTCTCTCTCTCTCTCTCTCTCTCTCTTTGTCCCTCCCTCCCTTCCTTTCCTTCCCTCCCCTCTCTTTCCACCTCTTTGTATATATAGATATATAGATATAGATATAATAGAAGTATGTACATATGTATAGTATTATATGTAGAAATGCATAGTAATGGATATAAATACAACATAAATATAGATATATATGGGTATTTAGTCTCTTTCTTAGGATAATTCTAAATTGTTTTCTAGAACAGTTGAACAACTTCTCAGCTCCACCAAATAAATTATTATGGCAACCACAGGAAAGCTTAGAGGTTATTTCCTTCCTAGATTCTATCTTTATACAATCTTTCTTGGAAGAGTAGTTAATAATAATTTTGTAAGATAGATTGGATAGGTATTATTCTCAGTAAGAAGGATGAAATAACAGAATGTCAGAGAAGTAAAATTACTTGTGTGAGATCAAATAATTCAAACTTGGTATAAATTCTGGAACAAGACTTTGGGGATAAACTAGTTATTGTCCACATTGTGGTGACTTCTCATTCATTTGAAAAGGTAGATATTAACCCTCAGTTTCCTCTTCTCTATTTTCCCTTCTATCTTTCCCCCTAGGATTAATTTATCTCTTTCATTGTTCATTGTTGTTTTCTACTAATATTCTCACCCTTATTAAATTCAGAGGGAATACCTAGACATCATAGAGAAATGAAGTCTTGATCAATAGCAAGCAAAATATGAACATTTCATGCTCATTATCATGTGAGTTTCAGGGGGAAAAAAGAAAAACAGATTCACATTGTTCATTTCTATTCAGTTTACAATTTCTTGACCACAGGCCTTTGCTACTCTTTTCTAGCAACAATTTTTACACAGTGTGTCTCTACCAAACTTACTATTTTTCAATGGGCCATTTCTTTTAATTTAGTCAGATAACTTTCAATTATCTTCCAATCTTCTTTCCAAAAGTGTTTGTAGCCACCCTGTCCACATTAGTCATTTGTGAGTTCACTGCTCTGCATTCATCATCATCATTGTCATCATCATCATCATCATTATAAACGCCTTTATTTGTATAATAATGCCAGTATTTCAAGTCTACTTTTAATCTCCTTCTTTTTTGACTAGTCCTGCTTTATAGATTAGCAGATAAAAAATTAGCAAGGCTGTGTTTCACATTTGTTGGACCTCCTAAGCTATTATTATGATATTTTATAATATATAAGGAAATCATTGAGAAGATACGTGAAAATCAGTTGAAGGCAACACATGCCAATATAATACCCATACATCTTGGCAAATGATCCGAGAAATTATCATGATTTTTTAAAAGAAAAAATAGTGTGCCCCATGCTAACATGAGTACTACTTTCTTTTGTTCACTCTTCTACCCCACATTTCTCATAATACATTATTTGTATATTTCCTTTGCACTTATCTTTTACTCCCCTGTGTTAGTTATTTGTGTGCCTGCCTTCCCTTATTATTAAATTGTAAGTTTTGTTTCATCAGCATTAACATCCAATCTTGTGCATAGTAGGTGCTTAATTTTTTAATTAATTTTTTAAACTTGATTATTTACTCTCTGTAATACTTTACGTACTTCTACTGTATCTTGTAGACAATTTAACAAATACTTCTCAATCCTTTACTTTGTGTCAAATACTGAGTTAGGGGCTGAGAATACAAAGACACTATTTTGAAACAACTCCTGATCTCAAGAAGTTTATATTTACTTGAATAAAGGAGATCATCAGGAAATGAATACTTTAGTTTAGCAAAAAGCAAGAATTGTTTCAAGTCTTTTCTCTCATCTTACATTTTGTTTCTTTATTGAATTTAATAATGGGTAAATGGAAGAGAACACTCATTACTTCCCTGATAGTAACAGATAGCATTTTCCAGTAATGATTGAACCTTAAATTCACTATCTTTGTGCCTGGTGTTTTTCCCATTATTTTTCTCAATTTTCAAGTTCTCAACTAGTGTATTAATATGTATGTGTATGTATGTGTTTGTGTATGTGTTTGCTCTCTCTCCCTCTCCCTCTATTTCTTGATCTCATCCCTTCCCAACTTCTCCAGCATATTATCCTGATTCTCTCTCTCTCTCTCCCTCTTTCTTTCTCTCCCCTCCCCCCCCCTTACATGCCAGTTATATATTTTGCTTTCATGTCCCTTTTCTCCCATATTACTGCTGTGACATCTGCTTATCTCTGGGTTACTATTAAACTGAAAGCTTCATGTTGGAAAAGTGAGGCTGATTGCAAGAAACAAAGGACCAAATTCATTCACAGTTACTGTGCTGGGGTAGTATCAGAAGCAGATGGGATGCAGTCAATGGAAGCTGCACGTGCAAGTGAATAGTGGGATGAGGAAAGCTGATAATGTTGTTAGCACCATCCTGATAAAATCAAGAGATCTTGCAGTTGGGTGGATCAGGTATCATGTCAGTGAAAAAGAGAAAAGTTAGTTTTCACTGGTATGAGAAACACTGACAAATGTGGAACTATTTAATTAATGATTATAGTATTTTAGAGTTGGAATGGATCTTAAAAATATAATTTAATCCACCTCATCTTTTTTTTAATTACAGACTAGAAAACCGAGTCCTAGAAAGTGAAAGTTACTTATCCAAACTCATAAAGATAGTAAGTAGCAGATTCCAAATCCAGTGTTTCTATGCTCTTTACCACAGTCACTGGTCTCCTTGTTACCAGGACCTAAGGTCAGGTAGAGAACCAGGACTGTCCCTCAAGGGTTGAACCCAAGAAAAATCACGTTCTCTCCACTACCTCCTCTCATTTTTATGTGGATGAAATCAGGCTAAAATGAACACCAGGAGTAATTTTAAAAAGAGAAAAAAAAACATAAAAGAACAACAGTCAACCTAAGGGGTGTATAGAAGGGGAGAAATGCTTTGGAAGTTAAAACTCTTAAAATGAACAGGAAAATTTTAAATTCAAAACCTTTCCTACATTGAAAACTCATTTGAAAGATTTTAAGGATTGTGTTATTTATCTGTGTTGGGACATGGATCTATGCGAGTGCAATTGCAGGGCTGACAGAATCATAGCATTGGAAGTTGCCTGGTGAGCCGGAAGACAGAAAATTAGAGTTGGTTAAGAGACTCCTACAAGATTATATCTGAACCATTATAGACAGATGAGTATCTGTTCTATTTTTAAAAGACTTGTAGATAGTTGGGACTTTGAAGGTTTCTCTTAAAGATTATACCTTTACCTCCTTGATATATGATTTACAATGGGAAAAAAAGGTGCTAAAACTTCACAAAAATCTGCTTTTTTCTAAATCCAGTTCCCATACTTTGGTCTTTTTATTGTACAGTAGTGGGTGGAAGAGTCATTTTGTAAAAGAAGAACATTTATTTTGGAAACAGTAAATGTGAACCTGACTGGTAAACTATTGAAAAATGTCTAGTCATTCTAACCTGAATAGGAGCCTAGTTTTCTGTGTGTTTTGAAACTGACTGGAAGACTACAGATTTAATGAGGAGAGAAAGCTGATCTTTGACTTTGTGATAAGTGGGTGCTGAAAAGAAATCTATGTCTTTGCTCTGAGGGGGGTACAGCTTTGAAGCTCAAAATAATAGTGTCAGTGCCCTGCCATCTGCTTTCTTAATCCAGTTTGTACCAACCTTTTACAAGCCACACATGCACATAGAAAACATAACACACACAAAATATGACCTTTGAAATGTGCAGTAAAAATTGTATGATTCTCACAGTTCTGAGCTGTGGCTATGTTGAAATTTTCTATGTTAATAGATGTCTCATATATATTAAACTTCTTCCAATAAATAGCAAACATTCCAAGAATTTCCTTTATACTCTCTATGGAAACTCTTCCATGGCTTTGGATGTGGGAACAAATGTACTTTCAGTTTTTGTTGTTGTTTTTTGTAATGTTTTAAACCAAATAGAATTTTGGGATTGGAAGGAATCTTAGAGATCAATTCATTAACTGATCCCTAAGCCTTAATTTTATAGGTACTGAAACTAAGGTGCAGAATACCAAAAAACTGACCTAGAGTTACAGAGGTGATTTGTAACTGATCTGGGATGAGGATCCAGATCTATTAAATCATATTCCAGAGAACCATGATGCCTCCTCCTCTACCAGCCTCCCAAAACAGTTTGCTTTAAGATTTTTCATTTTGGGGGGTTGATAATATTTTCTTTGCTAGGTGACAGCTGGATTCTACTTTTAATCCATACTCTTTATTCCCTGTCCTGTTGTGAGGCATTCTGGCAGGTTTTTGTTGTTGCTGGGTTTTTTTCTTTTCAGGCATGTGGCATTCTAGTTTTGAAACAGAAGCTTAAATTCATGAAAAATAGTGGATAATTTGAGAAAATGCAGAATGGAAAGGATGTCATCAAAGACATTGGGCTTTTCCACTAATTTGTATACTCCTGTGTCTGTGTTGGAAACAAGTGAAGTGCATAATCTAGGTGAATGTTCATGCTTCAAAAGGTGGAGGGAGAGATAAGGGGAGCTTCTGTTTTGAATCTGATTATAGCTAACAAGAAGAAACTGGTGACTGATTACATATGACTACAACTCCAAGGAAAGTGACCACTATATTTTAGAATTCCTGACAGAGGAGAGGAAAGCTGAATGAGAATAATCTGATAGAAACTATGGATTTGATAAAAATCATATGTCAAGGGATTTAAAGAAAGGACAGAATCTAATAACTGAACGTTTTATAGAGGAAGATAGTCAAGAGGGTTGAAAAGCTTTCAAGAGTGAAATTCTAAAGACACAAACAGAAATAATCCCAACAGGTAAGAAAATGGAAGATTCTCTTAAAGAGATTGATGTAGATGTATAAGGAGCTCATTTGTCAACAGAGGTTTTGAAAGAACCTACATTCAACAAAAGAGGCAGCTAGGTGGTACACTGAATGGAGCACTGGCATTGGTGTCAGGAAAACTTATCTGCCTGATTTCAAAACTAGCCTCAGACACTAACTAGCTGTGTGACCCTAGGCAAGTTATTTAACCCTGTTTGCCTCAGTTCTTCATCTGTAAAATGAGTACCACTCCAGTATCTCTGCTGAGAAAACAGCAAATGGGATAATGGAGAGTCAGACATAATTGAAGTGAGTAATCACACTAAGAATAAAACAGCAAAAGGAAATATAAAGTATTACTAGCAAGATATTATAATAATTGTGTCAGAATAAGTTGAAACTATTAATGAATGATAAGGGAAACAAAACAAGATTTTGGAAGGTACTTTGGGAAAAGAAGGAATATAACTGTGGCTCAAAGTAATATGATGATGATGAGTAAGTAAAGAGAAAGCAAAATTATTAAACTCATTTCACTCCTCTTTTATCTGCCAAAGAGAATGATTTGGAGAGTCAAAAAGATAAAACAAAAAATGGTAAAATATGAATTATAAACCCAAGATAAAAAAGGAGATCAAAATAGAACACTTAGTTACCCCCAGAGAAGTTATTAGATCTAAAGAAATTCTGTTCGTAGATACTAACAGAGCCAGCAGGTGTAACTGTTAAGCTATTGTTCATGATCTTTGAAAGATACAAGAACATACTAGCAAGTTCTTTTGAATCTGTGGATTAGTATAACCATGTAGAAAGTAATTTGGCATTAGGCAGTTAATGTGGCTAATATACGAATACTCTATGACTGAGTGATTCCACTGCTAGGCATATGCCCCAAGGAAATAATTGAAAACAAGAAAGGCTACATATGCCAAAATATGTATAGGGAACAAAGTAGATACCCATCAATAGAGGAATACCTTAACAAATTTTAGTATATGAATGTACCAGTAACACGATGTCTGGTACACTTTAGGCATTTAATAAATGCTTTATCTATGTATGAATGCAATGACGTATTAACCATGTTGTAAGAAGTGATCACTATGATGAAAATGGAGACACATTAAAAAAATTTACGCAATAAGTGATAAAATTCAATTCAGGAAACAGACAGAAGGAAATGATATACACGGTGACTACATCAGTGTGAGGAAAAAACCACAAAAGAGTTAAAATTGAATGTTGAAAAATTATAAATAATATTTGATTTCAAGGAAGAAATACATATTCTCTACTCTTTTTCAAAGGTGGGGAAGGGGTAGTGTCCACCAGGGTGGAACATTACATGTATTGTCATCTTTTTTTTTTCATGCATTGATTGGTTTTGATGATTTGATTCTTTTCTTCTTCTATTTCTTTTTTTTTAATCATTTGTTATAAGGGATGGTCATAAGGGGGAAAGGACGTATACAGGGAGAAATCTAGGTGATGTAAAATCAAAACTTATCTTACAGAAGTCTAATTTTAAAGGAAAAAGATCAATTAGAGTGGAAGAGGTGACATAGGACTAAAGAAGGTCAAACGTCCCAATTTTTTAAAAATGGAAGAAATTGGAGTCTGTTAACTATAGGCCAGTGAGTTTAACTTGATTCCTGGCAAAATTCAGAAGAATTATTAAAGGTGGTTTGTGAAGAGCTAGAAAGGGAATATGTTATTACTAAAAGCCAAAATACAAACCCCACTTCATCTCAAATAGATCATGTCCTCTTCTATTTCCTTTTCAAAATCATTACCTTATAGTAGTGGTGATCAAACTTTTTAGTCTTAGTACCTCTTTATACTCTTTTTTTTTTTTTTTTTTTTTTTGTGGAGGGCAGTTGGGGTTAAGTAACTTGCCCAAGGTCACACGGCTAGGTTTTTGTTTGTGTGTGAGTTAAGTGTCTGAGGCCGGAACCGAACTCAGGTCCTTCTGACTCCAGGGCCGGCACTCTACTCACTGCGCCACCTAGCTGCCCCTCTTTATACTCTTAATGATTACTAAAGACTCCTCTGCCTCCCCAAATAGCTTTTATTTTCTGTGAGCTGTATCTATCGATATTTGTCATATTAGGCATTAAAGCATCTTAATATTATTAATATTATAATAATATTAGGCTTAACCTCAGGGTTCCCCTAAAAGTATCTTAGGGACACCTAAGAATACAAATGATATATGTATACATATAAACAAATATATTCTTGTTGTTCAGTCATTTCATTGTGTCTGACTCTTTGTGACCCAATTTGGGGTTTCTTGGCAAAGATACTAGAGTTGTTTACCATTTCCTTCTCCAGATCATTTTACAGATGAGGAAATTGAGGCAAACAGGTTAAGTGCCTTACCCAGGGTCACACAGCCTAGTAAGTGTCTGAGACCAGATTTGAACTCAGTAAGATGAGTCTTCCTGATTCCAGGCCTGGCACTCCATCTACTGTGCCACCTAGCTGCCCTCAAAACAGAGTGGGGAGGGATAGTTTATGATTGTTATGTAAAACCAAAAGGCATCAATAAACCTTTAAAGAAAGACCGTGACATTCAAGGATCATTTGAAGGAGCTAATTGAAGGATCATTGAAGAAGATAATTGGGTTGAAGAAAAGAAGAGGTGATATGCTTGCTTTGTGAATATTTGAAAGTGATCATATGAAAGAAAGATGAAATAGATTTGTTCTACTTGGTTACAAAGGACAGCACTAGAAACTGGGGAGAAACCAGGGAAGTAGATTTGGGTTTGATGGAAAGAAAACCTTCTCAACAATTAGAGTGATCTGAAAGTGGAATGGTCTATCCCAGGAAACAGTAAGGGAAGACTTCAGAAGATGCTTTTCCATTGAAGGCTAGATGATCACTTGTTGGGTGTGTCATAGAGGGGATTCTTATTAAGGTCTGATTAGGACCAGGTGATTTTTTAAGGTCCTTTCACTTTGAGGATCTGATTCTGCACTGTGCATACTCTTTCTTATGAATTCAGTGATGACATATCCTTTAAAACTCTGGATACAAGGCTGCTTCTTCTGATTAGACAACTTTGGAACTCAGAGGCTGCATCTGAAACCTATATTTTATAGTGATAAAGAGTTTTTCTTCCCTGGTATTAGGTTTAACACTCTTGGGACAAATAGGTTCACATGATAGAGCACCTGATGTGGAGTCAAGAAGTTCCAGGTTCAAATATGACCTCAGATACTAGCTGTGTGACTCTGGGCAAGTCACTTAACCCTGTTAGCCTCAATTTCCTCATCTGTTAAATGAGCTGGAGAAGGAAATGGCAAGCAACTTCAGTATCCTTGGCCAAGAAAACTCCAAATGGGGTCACAACTAATCAAACATGTCTGAACACCAACAACTGGCAACCTGAGATCTGAGTGCAGCAGGTTAGGGGAAAGAGAGTAGAGCTTCCACAGGACACAGATCTAGTGATAGAGGTAAGAATGGCTACTATAGGCTGAATAACACACTTAAGGGGTAACCTAAGTCTTTGAAAAAAACCCTCCTGTTACTGTTATTGTTTATCATACTCTCTCATTACCAGATCAGTGTAGTCATTGTCCTCCTCCTCCTCCTCTTGTTCTTGTTCTTCTTGTTCTTTTTCTCCTCCTCCTTCTTCTTCTCCTCCTGCTTTCCTCCTCCTCCTCTCCTTCCTCCTTCTGCTTCTTTTTCTTCCTGTGATTGCCTTGTTGTGGATATTCACTGCCCATATAGATCACAAACTCTCTATAACTCACTATATGGTCTTCAAGGGTTACTGTCACTGAAAAATTATCATTGTTGTGATTTAACAAATAAAAGCTTTGTCACCATTCCTCCTATGTAGCCAAAGTCAAGAAGGATTTTTACGTAAGTAGAAGTTTTCCCAAGGAATAGCCTGAAACAAGAATGCTAGTCTCTTAATGGTCTGTCTGAAAATTTTAATATACAATTTAGTTCAATTTAACATGTATGTTTTGTGCACAGCATTGTCATAGAGCTTTAATATTTTGTAACATCTGCCATTATAGATCAGATTATAGAAACTACTATATTTTGTGCAAAAATGATTATACTTGTTCTAGAAAAGCTGTACCCCTTCTAAAACTCTAGACCTACTAACTCTCTGAAGTCTTTGATTTAGAAAATTCCTATGGCAATATGACTAGATATAATTATACAGTGAACAAAGTATTTTGGGGTTTCCTAGAAGAGATGTCTTGATGAGTTTTTCTTAGCATAACAGTCCATAATTCTCAGTACAAATAGCTGTGGCACACTGAATTTTCATCTACAATTTATAATCAATCAATCAACAAATATTTATTATGCACTTACTCTTTATTGGATACTGTATTAAGTGCTAGGGATACATATCTAACAGTCAGAAGGTATGTATAATGTTATTTAATTGAGAACTGCTACTCCCTCTTGATTAGTCTCTAATCTTCTGAGGGTAGCTCATTTTTTCTATTTCTTCCCTTTGGGTAGGACATTTTCTCTAGTCATCAGCTCCACCTGGGGTTAGACAGGGGCAGAGTTTCTCAAAACCTTTCCTGGAAATAACCATGGATCACTTAATGCCTAAGGAAATTGTTTACCTCTGAGGGCAGTAACTGCAGCTTTCTACTTCCTTAGCCTTCTCTTCCCACCACCACCATACTGTCTAAGATATTCAGGGGAATCTAAGATATTTAAGATTCATTCTGATGTATGCTTTGGGGGCGGGGTTAATAGCATGCTATGAATTAAAATCTCTTTGCTTTGTCTCAAACCCCCAGCTGATAGAAATTACAGCAATCAAAATGAGAGAGTCACCTTCTCTCTCTGTCCCAAGGCCACCAAGCTTACTGCTATAACTTTTTCTCCAAGGACTCAGAAGAAGAGAAACTGGAGAAAAGCACTAGCATACACTTAGAGAAACTGATTTCTTTTGAAAATACATCACTAATACAAAAACCCGAGAAATGCTTATTAAGTGAAAGAGGAATTGGGGAAGGAGGAGGAAAAGAAATAAATTCATCTCTCCCTTGAGAAAATAAGGGTAGAAGGAAAATAGAGCATTGAAAGAGGGATCGCCAATTCTGTCCCCACCCAGCAGCATGACAAGAATGGTTCCCTGCATCAGCTTTGTTACCATCAACTTTCTAGGTTATTTAGGTGACTCAGCATCATCTCCTGCTCTGGTAGCCCAGGTTGTGGCTGGGGTTTGTGATCTGTAGATCTCTGCAGCCCTCAGCTCGCTTAGACTTCTTGCAACTTTATCACCACAGTTTAGCTATCTCTTGCTCTTTCCCTCTTCTAGGAAAAGGAGGGGGTGAGTTTTCAATCATAGTTCTATGGTTTTCCAAAGATTAAGTAGATACTTATTGATGAACACTCTATTACACAAAGAAAGCAGTTTTGTGCTTAATTTCCTTGCTTCTCTTATTTATGATGTTCATTGCAAATCTTTGGAAACAATTATTTAAAACTCTTCATAAAAAAAGAAAATACTTATGAAAACTTAGAAAATGATGATTCTCCAGGTTGTAGTACCTTGCTTTATACATTTTCACATGTGCAAAAATAAATCATTGTTGGGATTAAATTTTCTGAGTGATTATAGAGTGAATAGATTTATTTTGGAAGGAGCATGCACCTGAAAGATTAATTTTAAGTTATGAGAACACATTGAGCTTGGTAGAGGGCATTGTGAAAAAGCAAAGTCTAATTTCTTTCAAACAAAGCACTGCTTGTTGGAAAGCATGCTTTATTACTTGTAAATTCTATATATATGCAGAGCTGCTCATCAGTTCACCCTTGGGTTTTGTGTGCTTGAGGAGTCCTTTTGTTTGCAAAAATCAAATACTGGAAAAAATATAGGAGACTCTCTGCATGTTATGAATTCAGAAGAAACTACATGTGCTATTGGACTTAGTGTTTTGGCAGTCTAGTGTGTTTTGGATCTACTTGTGGGCAGTACATGTGGGTCTAGGTTTCATACAAATACAATGACAGGGTGCACTGTATCTGTGAGCCCATGTGGCTCTCTAAGTGTCTATTCCATTATTTTTAATGCTAACTCCTTTGAACAATGGCCTCTTCCAAAAAATGGACAAATGTTCTTGGATTTATGGAATGAGGTAAGATCATGCTCTGTAGTTAATACTGATGACCCTTTTGTTACTGGGTAAAATTCTGGCTTTAGTAATCTGAGTCCTCCATGAATGCTCATGGCAAATGATATCAGCCAGAGCAGCTCAACTTTCCCTAAAATGCTTTCTAATGGCAGTTTTCATCTGCCAATCTGTGACCTAGTTTCAAGGCAGAGATATGCCCTCAGCTTTTGCCTAGCTATACAGGAAAAAAACAATCTTGCTTGCTTGTGTTTGTTTTTTGGCAATCACCTTAATAAAGCAAGAACCAGGCTCTATTCTTTAGAACGTGATCACTTTCTTTGCCATAGTTATGCATAGAGAAGTATCTTGGTTTACATGGTAGATACTTTTGAATAGTTATGCCAAATGAATCTATATATGTAACACCAATGGATGCAGGTATCATTGTGGAGATTGAAGGTGACAGGTAATGTGATACACAGTGATATAGTGCCCTTTTCTTCCTGCCCACTTTGTTCCTGGAGATATAATCAGTCGTACCCTGTGACCATAATTAGCTCATTTATTGTCCTTCAGATTCATGTGGTTCTCCCTTCCACTGCTTTAGGAAGCTTATAATAAACAAAAAGTTAGAGGCATAATCACAATCTCTCTGAGCCCCTAGTTAGGAAAATTCCTCACATTTAGGCAGAAGTTTGGCCCTGTTCCTTAATTTAAATTTATATTTATTCCTGACTAAGCCATAGCCTCTTTGTGGTTGAAGCAAAGTTGAGGTTACCAGAAACATTTGAGTGCAGTTGTAAGCAGAGTTCGTTAGAGTGTCTGTCAATGAAAGAATGGGCTTTCTCTTGGAATTTCTCCCACTCCTGAAAGAGGCTGTTATACTGCTGGGGGCTTCAGCTCGAGTCTTCTCTCCTCAGTGTCTCCCATAGCTCAGTCCTGCTTTGTCTTTCTCCTTTTACCTTCTGCTGTTCTTCTGCCAATTTTTCCCCTCAGTCCTTCCTGTCAGTCTGTATCCTGCTTGCCAGCACTCTTTCTCTCTTCAATTATTTTCTTTATGTCCCTGTGGGGATGCCACTGGATCCATTCTCTATGCTGCCAAGCACTCAAATGCCTGGGTCCTCAGTTGGCTTGCTAGTTTATACAAAACCCAGAGCAGGACCAAGTCTCCTCAACTAATCCAAATACACTTCCTACGCAATGCCACTGTAATCTATCCAATGGGTTTCAAGGACTTCTAAAGTGATCCAGGACTTTCCCTATTTAGTCTCAAGTCTTTGATTGATGATTCATTATGGATGTTCTTTATTCATTGAATTATTCTAATTCAATTAAGAAATCCTGTCTTTATTAAATTATTAAGATAGGGATATAGGATGCTGCTCTTATGTATTTATTGAATAAGCAGTATATTCTATTGAAAAGAGAACTCAGTGTAAAGTTAGAAGAATTTGTGGACCTGGCTTTGAGTCATGTATCTGCCACTTATTAGTTGCATGACTTTGGAAAAATTGCTTACCTCTATTTGCCTCAGTTTCCCCATCTGTAAACAGGGGATAACAGTAATTGTACTTCCTACCTATTTTGAGGACACAGTATTGTTTTAGCTACCATAAAATACCACATTTAACTTGACTAAAAAATACTGTAGATGTATGGCTTAGTGAATAGAGAACCAACCTGTGTGTTAGGAAGACCAGAGTTCAAGACCTACCCTAAACACTTCACTTTAACATCTCACTTCCTCAGGCAGTTTGCTAAATTAATAACTTGCCAGTCTACACTGGTTTAACTAGTTTCTTCACTGGGAGTCCTTGTATTGGCTTAATTATTAGTTCTAACCAATGACCCTCCCCACCCCCCAACAAAACAAACACAAAGAAAAACCCATCTTTGAACATATATGATTTTTCCTCATCTTAGACCCAAGGCAGGATGCTTTAATGGTAATAATTCTACCCAATACTTCCCCAAGGCAGAAAACTAAATGAGAATTTGTTTCCCCTGGAATCCTATTCTTTTCCCTTATCATCACATGTAAGAAAACCTTTGGTCCTTGAAGGCTAAGTGAACAAAGCTCAAGTTCTGGCTTGTCCTACTACCAACTTAAAAAGCCTTCAAGTACAGGATAGACCTCTAAGATTGACATCTGGTAACCAGTCCCTCAAAGGGACTCACTGAAAAAGAGTTGATCAACAAGTGACTACACTTAGCCACAAAGCCTCCTGAAACCATCTATTTCCTCTAACAGTGGAGGGTTTGCAGTCTATGCCAGGGAATGGAGTACCCACACTAATGAAATCATGGGTGTTTTGAAGTAGTGAAATAAGAAATATGGCAGACAGGATGTTTCCGTACAAGAACAGAACTAGAAGGAAACTTTATTAGATTTACCTTGGTATTATCTTAGAAAAAGATGGTAAAAACAATGGCAAGAGAGACATACTTTTTGGGTATGGTCAATGAAGGAATTTGTTTTTCTTGAATATGCATATTGGTCACAGGACCAATTTATTTTTCCTTTTCCCAAAAGTTTTTCCTTTTCCCAATGGAGGGGAGAGAGGAAGAAAAAATTAGTTTTTGCAAATTTGCCAAAAAAATTAAAAAAGAACAATAATAAGAAATAAGGTTCTAAAGAGGAATAAAGAGTATTGTATTGGTTTGTTCTTGCCTGTAAATGTTATTACATAATCACCAGCATTTTCAGTAGGATTAATAGCTGAAAATCTTAAAATTGAATTCACCTTAAAAAGTATAAATGCTGGCAGCCCTAAACTATTAAGCACCTGCATTTTATTTTCATAACAGATTAATATTGACATTTTTGTAAAGTTAAATTTACTTGTTTTTATCAATACTGATTGACATTCATTTTTGTATTCCTATACTGAGGGGAAAAGATTGCGAATAAAAGGTAAATGGTAGTTTAGAGGTATTTAGAAGTATGTATTACATTTTCAATGACATCTGCCATTTTATTTCCTTAGTAACAGTTAGACTTATAATCAGTCATTATTTTTAACCAATAATTTTTGTTTATGTTTTTTCATAGTATTCATTTCTTATTATATGTCCCCTTTGCATCTTCCCCTTTAAAAATGAAAAATTGGTGAAAGTCAATAGAACTGCATCTAATGGTACTTGTAAATTCTGTATCCTTTGCCTCCCTACCAAAAGGAGAGCAGTATAAGTCATTCTCTTCTCTCTAGGATCAAGCTCGGTCATCAAAATCCACTTGAATTTGGCAATTTTTAATGCCATTTATTTTACATAATAATTATGATTATTATTACATTACTATTATCATTGTGAATATTATTATCTTGGTTATATTCTTTCTTTGCTCTGCATTATTTCATAAAAAACTGTTGAATTCAAAAATCAATGACTTTGAAAGACAAAAGAATTGAAATCTGAATTCCTTGTATTTGTCATTTCTTAAGGTGCAATAATAAACATTCTTTTACATTCATATACCACAATTTGTTCAGCCATTGCCTAATCAGTTGGGTATACACTCATGTTTTGTTTTATATAGTTAGGGTTGTCTTTATGTTATAGACCTTTTAGGGCAATATGCCTAGGAGTAAGATAACAAAATCAAGAATCCAAGCAATTTACTGATTTTTCTTGAAAATAGTAAATAGTTTTCCAGAATATTTGTACCAATTTACAGCTCCATTAATGGCATAATCACTTTTAAAATGATAGGATACTTCTCAGCAGAGTTAGCTGTGGGCTAAATTGTGAAACAGATTTTTTTGACATACTTTGTTCTGTCAAGTGAACCTAATATACTCTTCACTCAGAAAAAAATGCAGATTCTGCTCTTATTCAAGGGATAATATGACCTGATAAATCATAATGTGTTCATCTTCCTAAGAGTATTTGCATTATATTTGGGGGATGACCCTTACTATTCAGTTATGAATTCCCTCGTATAAATTCAGGTATCACTGTAAAATAAAGAAACTATTTTTGGAGGGCCATTCATTCTGTCAAGGCCTCCTTGCCCTTAAATAAAAGAGCCATCTGACAAAAGCAGAAGCAAAGTGCCATGGATCATGGGATATTGTGTATCCAATATTTTCTATTACATAACCTTTCATACTAGTCATGAAAAAGTATAATTGTTTAATATCAAATTCATGAAATATTCGTGCTCTAAAATATGGCATGTTGTTTTTTACATACTGTAAAAAAAGAAAAAACAAGGGGCTGCTAGGTGGCGCAGTGAATAGAGTGCCGGCCCTGGAGTCAGAAGGACCTGAGTTCGGAGCCGGCCTCAGACACTTAATCCACACAAACAAAAACCTAGCCATGTAACCTTGGGCAAGTTACTTAACCCCAATTGCCCTAAAGGGGCGGCTAGGTGGCGCAGTGAGTAAGAGCGGGGGCCTCGGAGTTGGGATGACCCGAGATCAAATCCGGCCTCAGAAAATGAGCACCCACACATAAATAATGACTAGCTGTGTAACCTTGAGCAAGTTACTTAACCCCAATTGCTTTAAAAAAAAAAAAAAACATTCTTAGCTCAAAAGTTGTACAAAAACAGGTGGCAGACTCAATTTGGCCCATAGGCCAGAGTTTGCCAACCCCTGCTCTAAAATGTGGACTATTTTCTGCTTTTGGTAAAGCTCTAGTTATGTTAATTTTGATTCATCACATCTGGTCCCATCCCTTCATTTGCTGAGATGATTGGATAGAAATCCAATCATCTGTTTTTCCTACATCAGCTTGCCATTTTCTATGTTTCCAATTACTTATGTACTTTAATTTAGATTGAATGTAGCAAGTTCAATAAACGAGGAAAGAGAATCGTGTTTCCAGCATAACCTTCATTGAGGTTGTTATTCAGTAGTATCCCTAGGGCACTTTCTTTTATGACATTCATTTAAGTGTCATTGACCTACTGTGTGCATCTCACTCTAGCAATTTGACTGTGCCTAAGAGAAAGTCATTGCTTAATTACCCAAATATACTGAGTGGGCAATACCTTCAATTAGTCTAATTCAGTGAACTACCTGAAATCTCAGCATGTCTGAGTAATATTAAAAATGTACAAGTGCTGAGCACTCTTGGATGGGGACCTTGCATCTTTATTATGATAAAAATAGTGTGAGAAATAGTTAGCCCTAAGAAAAATTATTAAAATGGCTAAATTTGTACATCTCCTTACCCCAAGTGCTTGGCATTCTCTGGCAAGTCACATTAGAAATCATCTCATCTCTCCTCTCTCAAGAATTTTTTCTTTTATTACTTCATAGCCCTGTTCTGTGTTAGATGATAGCCAGCTAATCTGATAAGCATGTCTGTTTAAAGGAGTACCAAGGATATTAACCTTTTTAGATATTATGGAATAAACCCTGGACTTGGAGGGAGAAGATCTTGGTTCTGCTACTTATTACTGATTTGACCATGGCTGATTACTGATATGTACTTAACCTTCCTATGCCTCAAATTTCTCCTCTCCAAAATGAAGCAATTGAGCTATATAACCTCTAAGATCCTTTCTGGTTCTAAATCTACTTGCTGAAAACATGTGGTCTTTCTCAGCATGGGAATGTCAGGCTCCAGAGAAGACTTCAGAGTGGAGAAGAGCCTTGGAGGCAAAGAGATCTTCAGTTTTCTTCAAATGATGTAGTGCATGTTGTTGATTCTTTACTGACATTGATTGAGGCCCCAGTCCACCTAGTTATCTATTGAATAAGATAATAACAATAATTACTGACACATTTGTGTGGGGCTTTAGGATGTACAATGCATTTTGCATGCATTTTCTCTTGGTCCTCAAACAGCCCTGAGAAATAAGTACTGCTGTTCTTATTGTTCCTATTTTTATAGATTAGAAAACTAAAGTTCAGAAGGGATAAGTGACTTATGTAAATGTAAGAAGCAGATATCATTCTTTTTCAAGAATGGTTTGTTGATGTTATTTTCTTTTTAAAATATAATTCACTTCCTAAAGATGCCTCTCTACCCCAACATGGAATATCCTACCACACACTCCCCTTGTGACAGATAAGTATAGTAAAGCAATACATTAGCCATACCATTAGAAGGAGATTAAAATCAAAATCTTTTTGAACACCAGGACCAGTGCTCTTTCTAAGACAAAGGCGGTGTCCAAAATGAAAGTAAGCACAATTGCTGAGGATAATTACAAAAGAGGAGCATACTGTGTAAGATGAGTATGAGGGATTGAGGGTGGGATTGGAGAAACCAAGAAATTAAAGCTAGGGGTGATGGTTATGGACAAAAAAAGGTTTATTTCATGCTAAATTGTGACCCAGAGTAAAGTCCAAGATGCGATAGGAAAATAGACGGGATTGCTCAGTATAGTTGGGATCATGATCATGCATGACGGTGAGAAGGTAGAACTAGTCAAGTCTCATTTTGTTTCTGTTTTCTTTTGCAAGGATAATATTTTGGGAGTGGAAAGGATAGAAAAAGAGTGGCTAACAGGGATTGAAATCCAAGATAAATAAGGAGATAAGAGAATCCTTAGCTGCTCTTGATACATTCAAGTCACCAGGTCTAGATAAATTATTTCTTTAGAGCACTGAAAGAAGTTGTAGATATGAGTGATAAAACACTGTCAGTGGTCTATGAAATACCAAAAAAAAGTGGAAGGCCTGAAGAAGGGCAAATGTCATGAACAAAAAGAACAAAGGTAGCATCTGCAAAGTATAATCTGGTGAGTTGAACTCTTCTTGGCAAAATTCCAAAACACAATTTAGTGGATGACTTCTGAAAATTTAAAAGTCAAGACAGCTTCATTATAGATAGATAGGTCATGGCTTGTGGTGTTTTGGAAGGAGTATTGACTCTCAGATCTGTGTTCAAGTCTCACTTCTGATATTTTTATCGAATTACCTTGGACAAATTGCTTAATCTGTTTTGGACCTCAGTTTGCATATCTGTAAATAGAAAGCATTGGACTATGATTTCTACAATTTAAGTTTTTGATTATATGACTAACATCACTCCTTTTTTTGACAGGCAAACTAGACCACTAAACTATGATCTATCTAGATGTCAGCAAAGTATCTGACAATGTCTCTCATGCTCCCCTTTTGGATACAATGAAGAGATATGGGCTAGGTGAAGTCAGATGTGGTTAAATGACCAAGCCCCACAGGTAGGGGTTATATGGGCTTATATCACCTTGAAAGGACATCATTACTGTAGTGGCCCAGTGATCTGCTCTTGGCCTTGTGCTGGTTAACATTTTATCAATTTCTCGGATAAAGGAACAGAAGGTACATTTGTCAAACTTCATATGCCATTAAACTGACAAGGCATGTTGATGACTAAGTCAGGGTCCAAAAAGATCTTGATGGGTTAGAATATTGGGCTAGACTGAATAAGGTAATAATAGTAATAAAGACTCACTTTTAGATAGCACCTTAATATTTACAAAAGTTCTTTATGTGTTATCTTGATTCTCACAACAATGGGGTCCCCCTATTCAAGGGTCTTCCATAAATGATGTTTTAGAGGGAACTGGGTTTAGAGGTACAAGTTGGGTTAAGTGACCTCTTGTCTCCCTTCCAGTTTTGAGATTTTGTTATCCTCACAGAAAATCAGTTTGTATGAATTTAGAAAAGATGCCTATAGGAGAAAAAAACTGCTGGAACATTCACATTTAAAATAACACACTTACCATTTCCCCACTTGTCTACTGTTCAACATATTAATAATTTTTAGCTCTGTAAAGTATGGGAGCAAAATGTCATATCAGTATTTCATACCATATATAGACAACAGGTTTTTTATTGTTATTGCTGAGCAGAAAGAAAAGTAAAAGCTTTTAACCCATCCTATGAATGTAATAACACTTTGGTGAAAGTGAGGCACCATGGTGGATTGAATGCTGGACCTGGTGTCAGGGAGATATGAGTTCCAATCTTACCTCAGATGTTAGCCTTGTGACCCTGGCCCCATCACTCAGATTGCCTTACCTGTAAAATGAGAATGATGATAATAACACCTAGATTGTCGTGAGCCTCCATTGAGGTGGTTTTATTTAAGTTCTAGTCATTATTATTGTTGTTTTCCAGTAGAAGGGGAAGTCTCATTTCAAACATTTTATCACCAAGGTTTCTGAAAAGAGGATGAGTTAGGAAATTCACTATGTACAGCTTTTCTACTATTCCCTTGCTTTCCATGACCCCTACATCTTATTTTTAGGGAGCGCATAGGATTTGAAGCTGGTAGTTTCGAAATGGTATCTAATGGTATATCTAATCTCCATTTTACAGATGAAAAATCTGAGGACCAAAGAGATCATGGGATCACAAGTTTAACACAGGAGGGGACCTTAAAGGTTGTCAAGTTCAACCCCTTTATTTGACCAATGAGGAAACTGAGGACAAGAGAATTCTTCAGAGTCACATGGCTAATAAAATGTCAGAGGGAGGATTCAAACCCAGGTCCTCCTTACTCCAAGTCTAGTACTCTGTCTACTGTGCCATGCTGATCAACATTACACAGTAAATAGCAGGGCCTAAGCTACTTTTTTCAGTGTTCCTGGTCACTGCAAAAAGAAGTCTCCCTAGTTGCTTTTCTCTTAACTAACCCAAAACCTGAGTCAGCAGTGTCCCCTGAACTATGCTTAAATGATCATTCTGAAAATTCAGCTGGTCCTCAATCCTGGGCATAGATCCTGTTGCCCAGCTCTTCATGCTCATGTCTCTCTAATCATTCCCACAGATTTCTGATTTTATTTTCTATTATCTTTTCCTATAAGTCTGCTTATCCCAAGCCAAGGATCCCCAGTATTTTCTAGTGAACAAGTACTTTTGATCTCTCACTAGTCTTATGATGGCCATTAGGAGGAGGAAGGAAGAAGGGTCACTGAGAGTTAAATTCAGTAATGGGGCAGCAGTTTCTTCATCCAGCCTGTTGTTGGAGGGAAGGGTACGGTGGCAGTCACCACTCTAGACTTATAGCCTTGCCTCCTATCACCTCCTTCCAGGGATTCCCACCAAATATCTTCAGAAGTAAAACCACAGGTCACAAAACCTATGGGATTTGGGCAGCAGCAGACAACTCACAACTTAGATAAAAGCTTCATGGTATACTGGGAGAAGGAGCGTTGAATCTGGAGTGAAGGAATTTGTGTTCAAATCCCAGATCTGACACTTACTACCTGGGACCTTGAGTAAGTCTCTTAATTTTTCTGGGCCTCAGTTTCCTCATCTGTAAAGTTGAGAGTATAGGACTAGATGACCTTTAGGGTCCCTATGGGGTACAAATCTCTGACCGTATTGATGGTTGTACTTGTTATGAGTTCTGACCGAGCCTCTCAAATCTCAGTCACTCATGTAGGGTTCTCCTCTCAAACTCCTGTCTTCTTCTCTAGTCTCTAAAATAGGGATTCTTAACCTAGGGTCCATGAACTTGCTTTTAAATATTTTGATAGTTGTATTTCATTATAGTTGGTTTCCTTTGTATTCCTTTGTATTTTATTATTTTAAAACATTATTTTTAGAAGGGATCTGTATGCTTTACCAGACTGCCAAAGGTGTCCACGACCCCAAAAAGGTTAAAAATGCCTACTCAGAAAACTCCAAGTTCCTTTTCTCTCCTCTTCTCCCCAGTATTATTGTCCCAGGTTCCTAACCACCATGTGACTAGGAGTCTAGTTCCAGCCAGAACTAGTTCTCAATCCCCAGTGGTCTGCTGGGAGGATTTTTTTCCATTGTTTTTTGCCACTAACTAATATAGTTTAAAAATAGTCCATATTTTAAAATCTATTAGAATTACAGGTTTTCAAAAAGCTTAAAAATAATTGCAAGTTCATCCTTTACTGTAAATAGAGCATAAGATTATAGCTTTAGCACTACAAAGGACCTTGGAGGTCATTGAGTCCCCTGCCTCCATTTTAGAGATTATGGAATTGAGGTGCTGAAGGGTTGCTTTGTAGCTAGTAAGCATCTGAGGTGGGATTTGAATCCAAGCCTAACTGACTCCAAGAGTAGTGCCCTATGTTTAGGAGTGCTCACATTAACATCAAAACCAGCATGTTTTCCAGATGACATTTTTGGTAAACATTTTGATAACTTAATTATAGGATTGTTGTAGTATCTATAAGCAAATTTCTCTTTTTTGTCTGCCTTCCTCTGATCCTTTTCCCCATGAGTTTTGAAGTATTTCCCTCCTTCTTGAAATATTGTTTTATTCTTTGAACATAAAAACAGAAAAAAGAAAAGCATACTTGAAAGTCCATTGTTTAAATGTCTGTTGTTATTTTCCCCTGAAAGCCTCTTTCTCAGGAAGATAGCTATAGATCACATCCCTCTATGCTGTAAATGTATATGCAGGCACATACATTATATACCTGTGAATTAGTGATGTAGAGACATGGTTATTCCTACAAGACCACAGAATAGTCTATGTTAGCAAGTATCATCAGACAGAAATGGTTGCTATTTTTGTTAGTCCTAGCTGACTGCAATCTACTACAGAATTGGTAATTAGATTCCTAATTACTAGACTTTGCTGATAAATCTTTCAGATCTGAACTAAATTGCCTTTGAGCCAAATCCACAACCATGTGGCTTCCTTTCAGAAGGCAAAGTGCCAGCATCCCCTGTATAGGTGGTTAACTGGTTCCTACTCAGTCATCCCTTGAATAGACCTCTCTCCCCTAATTATCGTACCAACCAGCCCCAACCTTTCATTGAGTAACATCTGCAGTTTTCTCTAGAATTTACTGGTCTCTTGTAGGCAGTTTTCAGGTGTGCTTTTGAAATAGACTTCATAGTAATTTATGGTGTTGTTAGCAGTCATTTGAACAAAAACTTTATTAGCTTTCAACCTGCTAGAGATATGGGAGCTTCATGTGATGTGGACCCAGATGATATCTCTTAAAGTGTTTAATGTTTTTGTGAATGGCAGCACATTATTTTAAAAAAAATTAACTTTCTTTATATCCCCAGTACTTAACACAGTGCCTGTCACATAGTTGGTCCTTAAAAAGTCTTTATTGACTTGATTTGATGAATATGGGATAGAACCCTGAGTTTAGAGTCAAAAAGACCTGGATTTGAACTCTTATTAGCTGTGTGAATGGTAATAAATAATTTAACCTCTCAGAGTCTTGGTTTCCTCATCTCTAAACTGGGAATTATAATAATCACTACTTACTTCTCAATGGCATTAAGAGGAAAGTGCTTTACAAACTTTAAAACATTCTATAAATGAATTATTATTTTCCTGTCTGTTGGCTCACATCCTTTCATTTTCTTACTGGCAACTTACAATTTCTCATCTTTTTTCCTTACCATTTCAAAAGTCTTCTCTTTCTAAATTTACTGGGAGGATTTTCTGTTGTATAATTTTTATTTCAATTTTTGTGTGTTTCAAATTTCTTCCATTAACTTCCCCCCATGCTATATATGATACAGTTTTTAGCAACTACAATACAGTAAACGAGAGCAATTTGCTAATACGGTTAGGTCCTTATTAGTTTAAATAACGAATCCCATGAGGTGTTCATATGTATTTAAATTTGCACTATTTGAAGTTATAATTATGTAAAATATGGTAAGTGGTTGTAGCCCAGTGGAAACATGCAGTGCAAATTCGAATAATGTGGTCGCTTCATGGGGCTCATTACTCACACTAATTGGGACTTAGCTATATTAGCAATTGCTAATGACCTGGTTTTGCAAAGAAATTGTTCTAATTCACACAAGGTTCCAGAACTACTTCAGATATTGCTATTTTCAGGGCACAACATCTATATTTCTCTCCGAGTTCAGTCAAATATTTTCAACGTGGACATGCAAAAACTGAAACCTTTATAGATGAATGGCTCTGCATAAGAACCTGGGACAGCAAATGATAAGGAACAGGCAATGTGTGAATACATTTGGAACCATTATTTTTCTTATACAATCTTATTCCAATTAACTATTTCCACCCCGATTCATATGAAGCCAGTGTAAGGGATGAACACAAAGACTGTGAATCAGTTTTAGCTAATGTCTATTAGGAAGTACCACTACCTTATTTGAAAATATTGGTTTTTCATTTTTCATGTTTAAAAGTACAAAATCTTCAGCTCCATTTTCCTGTTTAACCATGAAATTAACACATGGATTAATTTTTAATATGAGGTCATGTTTGTTTACACAAACTAGACTGTCATTTCCATTCTTTGTTAAAATGGGAAGCTTTTTAAACTTCCATTGAGAGAATATTTTGAGACCAGGGAGGTTAGGTTCATCTCAAACAATACTTTCTTGCAAAGTGAGATTGTCCCATTGAGAAGCAAAGGCAAAGATGACTTTCAAGGATTGTCAGGAAACTATGGAACCTCAGGGTATGAACAATTAGTTCCAGCTGCTTTCCTGGAATTCTTTTATTTAATAGCATCTGGTTAGTACTCTAACATAAGAGTGCTCAACTACTCCTGTTGGTTGAGAAAGAAAGTGAAAAAGTGATATAATAAAGAAATAGACAATAAAATGAAATCTGGCCATTTTCAAGAGGCAGTATTCAGGAATCTTGGATGCTAGCCTGGTCTTGTGGGTAATATGAATGATTAATGAACTCACAGAAACAAAAATGAAGATAAAGATGTTTGGCTTGGTTGACTTGGTTTGCATACAGGTGTAAATGTCTTTGCCCCAGAAGAAAACTAAATGAACCAGGAAAGTCTTGACTGACATGAGAAAGAAGATTGTGTCTTTTGAGAAAACATCAATGTTACATTACAGGCATCATTCAGAGCTACCAAATGGGCCAGATGTTTGCCAGAATCCTTAGTGTTACCAGCTGCCCATCAGAGCAGATGAAGCCTTTCTGCTGACAGTTTATGTAGCCCACAAGCACTATGAAGTGTTGATTCTTCTGATGCTGTTTAATATTTATGTGTATTCATAAATATAAACACATAAATATACATGACATTGCACAATAAATAAAAGCTCAGCTTTCATCATGAAAGGGGAGGACTGTATTTATTACCTGAGAGGCAGTCTAATATTCATTTTCAGTTCTGTTATGAAATGTCTCCCCACTTGAGTTGGATATTTCAGGTTGTTTTATGCTCATTTTGGAATTAATTGTGCCCAGACCTGTAAATTAAAATAAGTGGTATCATCTATGCAAAGAGTGCAAAAGTATTTCACAGCATCAACTTCAGAGTTATTTTCTGAGTCACCCAGGCTTGAAATCTTATGGTCATTAAGTTTTGCCACTTATTCTTTTATACTTTTCAGCATCTTCCCTTTCTATTTTCATTGATTTAGCTTTAATGTAGGGGACTGGACTCTCTTAGCAGCTTCTTAACACTGCCTCCTGTAATCCCCTTCTTAAACCATACTCCACACCACCATTAGGCTAATCTTTCTAAAGTAATGTTTTAATCATTCCAATCTCATGTAAAGTTTTCAAAGGCTTTCCACTTCCTATAGAATAGAATCCCAAGTTTCTTATTGCTTGAACTATATTTTATTCCCTTCTTTCATTATGACCATTTGTGAAATAATAGTTCACATTTCCAGCATTTTTGGTATCCTACTAAATTTGGGGACTTCTATGTTTCCTCTATCATTGTGTACCCCTCAGTAGTCAGCACCATTTTTAGTGATAATGTTCAAGAAATATTTATTGAATTCCCAAACTCTATCCTGTGTCACAGAATTTAAAGTTGAAAAGGATTTCAGAGATATTTCAAATAGGCTTAGTCAAGGAAAGTAATTTACCTAAATAATGAGGTATGTCTGTAAGGTACTAAGATTGAGTTTCAACAAACATACCAAAATACATTTAATGAAGTGTTGCTCTTTTCAAAGTCATCATCTCATTATACAAGTATGCTTTAATAGCTCAGAATATTTTGGAATTCCTCAGAATTTTTGGAATGTCTTAAGAACTTGGAGCATGTTCTTTCAAATACCTCAAATCTTCATGGTTGGTTGATTTGCTCTTTGGGAATATCTCAAAGTCATCTGGAGCCAAGTCTGGTGAATAAAGGCATTCCCTCAATTGTAAAATAAGTAGTTTGCTGAGTGACTGGCTGTTAAGGTCCCTTACAGGTCAAAATTCTGTGATTAAGATGGTTAATAATGTTGTTGGTGAAAAATTGCTATATTGCAAACTCTATCAGGATAGGAACCATGTAGTTTTTGTCTTTGTATCTTCCCCAGACACTCAATATAGGTGTATGGAGCACACATTACTAATTGTGTCTTCACCAGAGGACAGAAGAAAGATAATACTAGATCAGTTCCATCCAAAGACTTCTTAGTTAAGTCATGATATTTTTCTATGTAAGCTTACTTAAAGTTTCTCCGAGGTCACATAAAATGCAGGTGTAGATTGTGCATTGAAATAGGTTAATAGCATGAAATCATCTTCTTTGGAAACATCCTTTCTAGAGAAAGGCATTTCTATCTTTTGAAGGAAGCTAATTTGGTGAGATTCACATATTAAGAAAGAAGCACTTTTTTTTTTGTATGTACAGCTATTTAAAAATTCAAGTGTTGCGATTCTTAACTCTTCACATTACTAGTAATTGATCCTGTGTAGGAGGGGTGAAAGGGATATGTTCAATCAATCAGGGATAAATATGTAAATGATATCCTGTGATATAACTCTCCTAGGTGAGAGAATACCCACAATCCTATCCTGGGAGCTTTGTGAAAGACAGACATATTTTATGTCATCACAGAACTAATTTATGGGTCTATAAATACACATCTCAGATGCTTTATGAGGTCCAAAGTTGATATCTTTAAAAGTATAAATCTGTGACTGTTAGAATGAATAAATGCCAATGTATTTAGTTTATCATATTCTCTTTCAGAAATATCGGCAGTATATGGCAGGACTTTTGGCTCCTCCTTATGGTGTTATGGAAACCGGCGCTAACAATGATAGTAAGTAAAGAATTTGAAAATGTTTTATCTAAAAATTTTAAATACATATGTGTAGTCATTGTGGTGGTTTGTAAGTGTTTTGGATGCAGAGCTGTGTGTACATTCAACTAATTTTAAAAATTAGAGTATGTTTTGGGCTTTGGCTTATGCAGAATGTGTCTCTATTAGCTGTATATAGCTAGCATTTGGGTGTTTAGGTGGTACAGTGGATAGAACGCCAATCCTGAAGTCAGGAAGACTCATTTTCCTGAGTTCAAATCTGGCCTTAGACTTGCTGTATGACCCTTGTCAAGTCACTTAACCTGTTTTCTCAGTTTCTTCATCTGTGAAAAGAGCTAAAAAAGGAAATGGCAAACCATTTCAGTATCTTTGCTAAGAAAACTCCAAAGGGGGTCACAAAGAGTCAGACATGACTAAAATGACTGAACAACAACAAAAAGCTAACATTTACAGAGTGCAAAGCACTTTAATGCTATTACCTAGTTTGAACCTCCCGACAACCCTGTGAAGTGCTATTATTATCTTCATTTTACAAATGAGAAGATTGAAGCAAAGAGCCCAGAGCCACACATCTATTGAGTGACTGAGGCAGGATTCAAATTCAGGTCTTCTGGCCACAAGTCCAGTGCTCTCTCTGCTGCATCATTAGCTACCCTGTAAAGACATATGATAGCTACAAATAGAAAATACCTTTTTATTTTGAAGTAAAACCCTATGTCATTGTTGTGCTTCCATTAAAAAACATTGGGACATTTTTTGTCTTATACAGTTTCTAATACCTTAGAGCTGAGAGTTGCTGGGGCTACAAGACCAACTTCTGCTTATTATGCATTTTTATTATATTGATCAAGCAGAGTATAATGATTCAAATAGCATAGTGATTCATTATTTACTGGAATAAAATCAAGGTCTCTGCAAACCCCACACCTTTAGCAAAAAATCAGTCTTTACCTAAACATTAAAAGAAGTGTGCTCTTCTGTGCCAATATCTGTTTTAGTGGATAATGCCTGCTTTACCGACTTGATGAAATATTAGAGTAATTGAAGTCTAATTATCCATCGATATATGTCAGGAACTTTTGTTTCTCTTTAGAGTTACTGGAAGTTTTTTTTCATAAATTCTAAGAAAATAGAGTATTCCTGACTCTTTAATAGCATATTTTACACATACATGACATAGCACACACTATTTAATGTTTTATCATCTCAGCACCTAAGTACAAAGGAATACATAACCCCTTCTTGTTACCTCATAAACCTTAGAGCTTTCTTTTAATTGTTCATGTTAACATGTTCACGTCCCCAAATCTACCTCTGCTTCTCTTAATCTTAGCTAGTGATCTTACTTTGTACTTTAATCTACTGAGCAGATCAAGGCCATCTAAAATGACTCTCCCAGCTCTCCTCCATTTCACCTCATACATTCTCTCCATTTTCATCCATACCCTTTTCTTTTGTTCTTTTATCTAGGGAATAAGTATTCCTCCTCATATCTTCAGAAAGCTTTTCCTCTTCACTGATTATTTTCTTCAACTTATAAAAATATCCTAAGACCTACCCAACTATTCAAAAAAATCCTCCTTTAACTCATTGAATTACTTTCCTATCTCTTTTTCCCTTTTTACCTCTAAATTTTTTCTAAAGAGTAATAGTTTAAACCCTCCATCTCTTCTTTGGAACTATCCAGACATGCCTGAACTTCTTACAGTGGCTTCTATCCTTGTTATTGGACTGGAAGGAAGCTCTCTCCCTAAAACTGTATCTATGAAGTCATTTTTTAAAACCATCTGTAAGACTTTACATTTATCTCTATTGGATTTCATTTCATTACATTCAGACTAATATTCTAGCCTACTAAGATCTTTTGCAGTTTTGACTCTTATCCATTGTGTTAAATATTCCTTTCAGCTTTGTGTCATCTTAAAACATGATGAACATTCCACTGTGGCATTTAGTAAACCATTGATAAAATTTTCAAACAGCACAGGGCCAAAAAGAGGTTCCTGAGATATTCTACTGGAGACATATATCATTCCAAGTAGACATTGAACCATTGATGGTCAGTCTTTGAGTTTGGCCATTCAACCAGTTCCAAATCCATTTAATTATATTATCATCTAGTTCACATTTCTCCCTACATCAAGGAAATCACATGACTTGACCCAGCCATCCCAAGTATGAGTAATATTAGATACTTGACCAAATGCTACATCAAGAGTATCTAAAGCATTTCCTCAATTTTCTAGTTTTTTAGCCTCATCAAAAAAGGAAATAAGGTCAATATGGTTTGACCCATTCTTGATGATACCATGATGGCTCTTCATAATAACTACTTCTTTTTCTACATGTTTACTAACCACTCATTTTAACACAGATTTAGGAAAGTTCTGAATGCAATGCTCAGTACATGAAATATGACAAGACAGCAAGGCAAGATAGATATATTAGGGGGAAATCCTCACAAAATAAAAGACAGTCAAAGGCAATGATAGTAACAGGTCCATTGGGCCCCTGGATGTAACTAAATACTTTGATGATGTTCCAGAGGGAATGTGGCACCCTCCCCTAAACCAATTATGTCTGAAGGGTTTTTTCTAGGGTTCTTAATTGAGTCTAGCAGGATCAGGCATTGGGGAAAGGAGGTGAGGAACCTAGACCTGGACAATAGTACTGAGTCATGTTAATTGGTTTGAGGGGAGACTCCTGAAAAATTAGAGACTGGTAGATATTCAAGCTCACCACTTTGGGGAAAAGGCTTTTGGCAGCTCCTGCTGGTTTTATTCTGATAGGATTACTCTGGTTTTTCGGGCTTATGTGTTTATCAGGTAGTAGAGGCTACTGTATTCCTTATCCCCTCTCTTTATTGATTCACTTCAGCATTTTCGTAGGAATTAAAACCAAGCTCACCAGTCTATAGTCTTCAGATTCTGTTCTCTAACCCTTTTTGAAAATCAGGATGTTTGCTTCTCTCCTGTCCCATGGTACCTTTCCAACTCTGCTCAAACTTTCAAATATCCCTAAACTCAACAATTATATTCACCAGTTCTTTCTATATCCAAGGATACAGTTTACCTAGGTCAGATGACTTACCAAGGGCAAGTAGGTAGTCACACATTATTTCTTTACTTATCTATCTTGTGCATCTCCTTCCTGTTGGCTATTTTTATACGTCATTTCCAGTGCAAAAATGACCTTTCTTGGCAGAAAAAAATAGAAACAAAAGAATTAGGCAGCTCTTCCTTCTCTCTGTTATTAGTTATCATAACCTCATCTACTCCAATATAATGTCCTAATAACCTTTTGTTGTCCTTAATGTTCCTTACCAGCCTTATTCATCTCATTTTGAGTTTAGTGCTCCTGAAACTTTCTGTAAAAATATCTCAAAGTCCTATATTTATTCTTTGTTATATGTTCTTGCTTCTATCTTCTGTCCATATATTTTGTTTTTGTTTTTATTTTGTTTGATATCGGATCACCATAACTTTCCTAGACTAGAAGTATAGCTGCCACTGTTGGACTCCATCATATTGCTGATCAAAATGAAAGTTCTGACCTGCTTTTTTTCCATCCTGCACTGGTTCACCCCTCCTTGGGCAGCCCAATGGGCCTCCGGTCTTGGGGTTCACCATATTGGCACCACCAATGTGCCAATATGATTAAAATATCATATAAAAATTAGATAAAAATCTAAGCTCAGTGTATACAAATCAATCTCCAAATAATTCTCCTTTTTAAAATTTTCACTGTATTTTTTCTTTGTTTCTTCAGAAAGTCCCATCTCTCCTGGGCTGACTTTCCCTAGAGAATTCTAATCTAGGAGATCCTATCTATCTTTCCTTTGAAGACTTCAAAATATACTTTTTCCAGATCTAGAGTATATATCCAACTACGTGTGCCTAGCTATCCTCTCTTCTATCATAAATTCTAGGGGGAGTGACCACCTCCTTCCAATGTTCTCATTTTTTTTATCCCAGAAGCTAGTTCTTTCCTGCCAGTGTTCCAACTAGGGTTGTTGTGAGGATCAAATGAGATAATATTTGTAAAGGTGCACAGTGCCTGGCACACAGTAGGAATTTAATAAATATTTGTTCCTTGTTCCTAGTGAGAATCAGATCCACTATAGAATAGGGACCTTGTTGATTCCTCCCTTTTAGATGGTGAAATTATCTTTCAGACAAATTTTAAAAGTTGTTAGCTTTTTACTTTTCAAAGAGGAAGAAAATCAGCTCTGGACCATTGAAATTGGTCTAGATAATTGAAGTCTCTAATTGTGTCTTCTATGCCAAGGCTTTTGTCTATTTCCTGAACTCCTCTATTTATTTCTGCTCAGGCAGTCTGTTGTATTCTATAATGATAAAACCACTTCTGTTTCTTCTTCTATTGATTTTTACCCAAAATACTCTTCCACTATTCTCCATTTCTCTGGTTCCTGGGTTTAATTACATGGGGGATTTGTTTTTTTTATTTTGTTTTGGAGGCAATCAGGGGTAAGTGACTTGTCCAGGGTTAAATAGGTAGTAAGTGATTTGCTGGATTTGAACTCATTCTTCTGATGCTAGAGTTGGTACTCTAATACTGTAATACATTATGCTTCCTAGCTGCTCCGATATCTTAATATATTATGCTTTTTTGGGGGAGGGCAATTGGGGTTAAGTGACTTGCCCAAAGTCACATGGCTAGTTTTTGTGTTAAATGTCTGAGGCTGGATTTGAACTCAGGTCCTCCTGACTCCAGGGCTGCTGCTCTATTTATTGCACCACCTAGCCTCCCCTAATATATTATGCTTCTTTTCTTGCCCTCTCTTTTTTTAGTCTTATTTCTTTTAAATAAAGTATACCTAGCGTGCGTGTTAGGACCTGAAAGATGGTGAACTATGCCTGGGCAGGGCGAATCCAGAGGAAACTCTGGTGGAGATCCATAGCGGTCCTGATGTGCAAATTGGTCATCCGACCTCGGTATAGGGGCGAAAGACTAATGGAATCATCTAGTAGCTGGTTCCCTCCAAAGTTTCCCTCAGGATAGCTGGCGCCCTTGCACCCCCCGTGGCCGCCTTGCGAGGCCACACACGCAGTTTTATCCGGTCAAGCGAATAATTAAATAAAGTATACCTATCCAGAGCTCTATGCCAGTCTTGGATTTCTCCCAGCAAGTCTTAGTGATAACTGTGAGGTCAAATTTGCCTCTGTGCATCAGAACCTTAGTTATTTTTCTCTTTTCTTAGACCAGAAGTTCTCAAAATGTGGTCAGAGTGGGGAGCTCCTTTGGGGTTTTCAGGGTATTCATGAGGTCAAAAGTATTTTAATAATGATACTAAAATTTAAATTTTATAAGTATTTATAGATACAATTCACATAAACAAAAACCCTTTGAGGGGGAAGTCTTCAATAATTTTAAGAGTGTAAAGGGCTCCTAAAACCCAAAAGTTTGAGAACTGCTAGCCTAGAGATTGGGAGCTCTAGATTTTACTATTGGCTCCTTTCTTGGATTTTATGACTTGTAAACTTATTAGTATCTCAAGTACTGTTCTTTCTTCTTTGTAGCTTCTCTCTTGTCTAGTTTGGTGGATGTCTATAGGCAGTTTTCACCTTCTGCTGTGATGCTGAAATTCAAATCTCATTCTAGGATGTGACTGTGTTAGAAAATTGTTCAAGAACCCAAGCAGCCTTTACATGCAGTTAGGCAGGGCAGCAGATAGAGTGCAGACATTTAATAGCTGTGTGACCCTTGGCAAGTCATTTGACTCTATTTGCCTCAGCTTTCTCAATTATAAAATAGGGATAATAATAGCACCTACTTCCCAGGGCTGAAGTGAGGATCAAATGAGATAATTTTTATAAAGTGCTTAATACAATACCTAGAACACAGTAGGTGCTTTGTGAATATGTGTTACCTCCCTCCTTCCTTTGACTTCTGCATCCCTTCTTTTCAGTGGGTAGCATTGAGGAAAATACTGCCTATGCCCCTGTGGGCAGTGATTTGTGGTTTCTTTCTCTCATTATTATCATTTGTGCCCATGTATATCCCCAGAAGTGATTAGGAGACATCTGATAAGTGCTCGGGCTTCTCTGTTAGGTCTTAGATAGAAATCCAGGGAATGGTAATGATGCTGTCATCAGGGTAATAAATAGCTGCTGTGGCACCTCTTAACAGGGAAATTAGCAGCCACCAAGTCCCTTCTCTCTTTCCTTTGACCCTTATTGGAGGATTTATCCTCCTATAGCTTCTGTGGTTCTACTATATCGTCACTTAGAGGAAAAAAATAACTGTTTCCTCCCCACATTATCCAACCCCCTTCTCTTTAGTTAGAGGCTCAGAATTGTTCTGAAAATCTTTTGTTGTTTTTTCAGTCATTTTGGTCATATCCAACTCTTTATGACCCCATTCGGAATTTTCTTGGCAAATATACTGCAGTGGTTTGCCATTCCCTTCTCTAGCTCATTTTGCAGATGAGAAAACTGAAGCAAACAGGTTAAGTAACTTACCTAGGGTCACATAGTTAGTAAGTGTCTGAGGCCAAATTTGAACTCAGGTCTATTCCCTGTGCCACATACCTGCTATTTCTTTAGTTAGAGGCTCATCATTGTTCTGAAAATATTCTCCTATCTTAATGCCCAGTTCTCATGCTATCTCTTCCATGAATGCTTTTTGTCGTTGCCTCAGCTAGAAGTGAACTATCTCTGAAGAATTCCCACTACCCTTTGTTTAATAGTTCCAATACCTTGTTTATCACCTTCTGCCTTGTATTATAGTAGATGGTTGTGTAGAATCCCCTTGCAAAAAAGCCCTTTTGGAACAAGAACTGTGTTTTATTCATCATCTTTACATCCTCCACAGTTATTAGCAAAATGCCCCACACATAGTTACTATGTAGTCAATAAAATAGCATATTTAAGTACTGACTGCAAAGCATTGTATGTGTTTTGGAGGCAGCTAGTGGCACAGTGAGAAAGGGCATTGGATTTGAATTCATGAAGACCCGAGTTTGAATCTTGCCTCTGCCTTAGACACTAGTTGTGTGACCCTGGCCAAATCACTTAACTCCTCTCTGGTTCAGTATTCTTATCTGTAAAATGTCCATAATAATAGCATCTACCTCACAGGACTGTTTTGAGGCTCAGATGAGATACCATACACAGTGGTATATGCAAATAATATATACATGTTATTCTTACTAACGTGTCATTTAGTGCTTAGGTGTCAGTTAACATTTTTTTGGATGAATGAATGCTGTTAGAGTGCTCACATTGGAGATTCATTACTTTGCCTGACAATTCAGATCTGGGGACTCAACCTCATCCTTGTGTTTCCTGCTTTGTAGCTTCTTAGGTCTCCTGCCTAAGTATCTTAAGTGTTTGAGTTACACCATCTTTGGCAGAGAATTGGGATCAAGGATTCATAGGGGGAATTAGTGTATTTCTTGTTCCTCTTTAGCTTCTGGAGTTTTTTCCTCTGTTGTCCCCAAGACAATCATATTTCCTGTCATAGTGATAGAGTAAAACCTATAATAGACATGTATTCAGTACTCAGCTGATTTGAATTTATTGGTTCGGGAGTTCCCTCCGAAAATGCAATTACAACCCATCCATTCCTTCCCACCCTGAACAACTCTTGTTGGTGTCCTACCAAAAGAGTGCCACAGGGGGTCCCTCAATATTCGAGAGACCTTGCTCACTTGCAGGTTGTCAGTGGAACACCATGGCTTGTCTTGTCATTTCTCATTCTTGTCATAAGACCAGCCCATCTTCTCTTCTTATCCTGTAGTCCATGATGATGTCTGTTATTCCTGTTCTTCTCACAGCTGCTCACACCCATCATTCCCCTCGACATTATTCTCAGTGTGATGTTCATTTTCACTTCTTCAGAGGTGCCATTCCATATCTTATTATCCATTTGTTATCTATTATCCAATATCTTATTGTCTTATTATCCATCTAATGACACCAGTGTAATATTAATATTGAAAAGCTGGACATTTGTTTAAAGGGAAACTTCGGGATCAGTAAAAGAACTTGCAGTTTTCTGAAAAGGAATCTACCCTTCTGTTCAACTCTGAACCCATCTCATGTTCATACAAACCGGTTATCCTAGATATACATGCATCATGTGCATTAACAAATAGCATTTTTATGTAAAACAATTTAACTATTACACTCATTTTGCATGCACTGAATTTTAAATTTGTACATTGTACTAAACCAACATACATGAGGTGACCCTACCCCCTTGAGTTGTGCATGCCTAAGGATTGTCTGTTTCTCTCTCAGTGTAGCTGCCCCAGCTCCTATGAACTATTCACGTCATTGTCTGATCACACGATGGCTCTTTTTCACTGTTTCCTTCATTATGTCATTCACTCATTCTGTTGACTCAGGAGTAACCATCCCAAGGGTGAGACGAAGTAGAGGAGAAATAGGAGCTCCATTTAGGTGCATTATGATAAGATACATTGGCAAGTGTGGCCACATTGGAATGAGTCTTCCCTCCTTGGAAAAGTGATGAAAGTATTAGAGCATATTAAGATGTGAAAGTAAAGTTCTCTTTTATAATTTTGTAATGCTATTTTAGTCCTACCTCATTTCCCATTCATTATTTATTTTAAGAAAGCATTTTGAAAAGTTCCTACTCATTTTTTCCCCAATGCTTTATTAACTTCCGGTTTACATCATTCATTTTCATCAGATTTTGAGTTACAGTTTTTTCCCCATTTTCCCTCCCCCCACCCCAGAATAGCAATCCCACAGGATATCCCCTCACCCCATCTGCTCTCTCCCATATCTTCTCCCATACCCCCTTTGACTTTTTCAGTAGGTCAAAGTGAATCTCTGTGCCCCAATGACTATATATCTTATTTCCCAATTGTATGTAAAATAGTATTAATAATAGTATTTATATGTTTTAAACATTTGATTTTAAAACTTTGAATCCCAGATTCATTCCCTTCCTCCCCTGCCACCCACCCTTACTGGGAAGATAAGCAGTTCAATATATGTTGTACATGTGTAGCTATGCAAAACATTACCATAGTAGATATGTTGTAAAAGACTGACTATATTTCCCTCCCTCCTATCCCACCTCCCACTTGGTCTATTCCCTACTTTGATCCTGTCCCTTTTCAAAAGTGGGTGCTTCCAATTTCCCTTCCTCCCTTCCCTCCTGCCCTCCATTCCATCATCCCCCCTCTCATCCCCTTTCCCCCTACTCTTCTGTAAGGTGAGGTATCCTATTTAGTATGTATGTCATTTTCTCCCTGATCCAAATTCAATGAGAATAAGGTTTTGCCTTTTTGCCTTCCCGTTCTTCCCCTTCCTTGTAACCCTTTTCCCTTGCCTCTTCTATATGAGATAGTTTACCCCATTCTGTCTCTCCCCATCTCCTCTTGTTATATTCCTCTCTCACCTCTAAATTTCACCTTTTAAGTATCATACCTTCCCATTAAATTCAACCTGTGACCTCTATCTATGTATACCTGTAAAAACACACACACACACACACACACACACACACATATATATATATTCACATATGTTTACATATGCCCATATATCCTTCTTCAACTATTTTCATACTGAGAAAAGTTTCAACAGTTAGAGTTATCGTTTTTCCATATAGGAATGTAAATAGTTCAACTTGGCTAAGTTCATTATGATTTCTTTCCCCTGTTTGCCTTCTCAAGCATCTCTTGATTCTTGTATCTGAATGTCAAATTTTCTATTCAACTCTGTTTTTTTTTGTCAAGAATGCTTGAAAGTCCTTTATTCCACTGAATGACCATATTTTTCCCCTGAAACATGATATTCAGTTTTCCTGGATAGGTAATTCTTGGTTTTAATCCTAGCTCCTTTTCCTTCCAGAATATCATATTCCAAGCCCTTCAATCCCTCAGTGTAGAAGCTGCCAGATCCTGCACTATCCTGATTGTGTTTCCACAATATTGAAATTGTTTCTTCCTAGCTGCTTGTAGTATTTTTTCTCCTTGATCTGGGAATTCTGGAACCTGGCTATCATATACCTAGGGCTTTTCTTTTTGGGATCCTTTTCAGGAGGTGATTGGTGGATTCTTTCAACCTCTATTTTGCCCTCTGGTTCTAAAACATCAGGGCAATTTTCCTTGAGAATTTCTTGAAGGGTGATTTCTAGGTTCTTTTTTTGATCATGGCTTTCAGGTAGTCCAATAATTTTTAAATTATCTCTCCTGGATCTATTTTCCAGGTCAGTGGTTTTTCCCAAAAGATATTTCACATTGCCTTCTATTCTTTCATTTGTTTGAATCTACTTAACAGCATCTTGATTTCCCATAAAGTCACTAGCTTCCATTTGCTCCAGTCTAATTCTTTTTTTTTTTTTTTTTGCTTTTTTGGAGGGCAATTGGGGTTAAGTAACTTGCCCAAGGTCACACGGCTAGGTTTTTGTTTGTGTGTACATTAAGTGCCTGAGGCCAGATCTGAACTCAGGTCCTTCTGCCTCCAGGGCTGGCACTCTACTCACTGTGCCACCTAGCCACCTCTGCTCCAGTCTAATTCTGAAGGAATGATTCTCCTCAGTGAGCTTTTGAGATTCTTTTTTCCATCTGGCAAATTCAGCTTTTTAAGGCATTCTTCTCTTCATTGTCTTTTTGAGCCTCTTTTGCTATTTGAGTTAGTCTATTTTTAAGGTGTTATTTTCCTCAGTGAGGCTGTTGACTCTCATTTCATGCTTTTCTTGCATCTTTCTCATTTCTCTACCCAATTTTTCCTTCGATTCTCTTCTCTGCTTCTTAAGGTCCTCTATGGCCTGTAACCTGCTCATATTTTCATTTGGGGCTTTTGGTGCAGAATTTCTGACTCAAAGTTCTCTTCCTGTTCCATGCTTCAATCCTCTTTGACCCCAAAATAGGAATCTGATGTTGAATTTTTCTGTTTATTTTGTTTCCTTTGCCTAGCATGTTGCCACTCAATTACTTGACTTTTGGGCTTCTTGCCACAGTAGGTCTTTGCCACCAGCCAGGGGGGCTTCTGTCCCAAACGCTGGGGTTTTCTCAGCTACCAGAAGTATTTGTTGGGTGCCCTCTCTGAAGCCTCCACACACTCTGACAGGCTGGTCACATACCCCAAGAACTCCACCCCAGACCGCAATCCAGTTCCATGAAGGTTAAAGCAAGAGCAATTAACACCCAAGCTGGGCGGCTACTCAGAGGCTTCTTGCCCCCAGGGAAAGAGGCAGATGCACTCTCCCAACCAGTCCCAAAGTCCATAAGGCACTGACCTCTCACTTTATCCTAGGCATCTATGTGTTGATAATTCTGGAAATACCACAGCTGCTGGTGTTCTGGAGTCCCTCCAGCCTGCTGCTGGTCTGGCCACCCTGGGGCTAAAACCTTGGACTCAGACAGGCCTGTGCTTGGCTCCCAGAGTACTGTGCTGGAGTTACTACTCTGCCATCTTGAATCTTCCCCACTCCTGCTCATTTTTTAAGATTGTAAACACCACATGTATGGTTTCACCCCACCTAAAATATGAATTAACTGCTACAAATTTGTCCCTTGGTTTGGTAACAGCATTTAAGAGATTGAGGACTTCAGAGTGTGCAACTTTCCCTGTTAATTGATGTTCTCTTCTTTTTTCTCCCATAGGGATGCCTGACAAGGAGAATGTGAGTAGCAGCAATCTCTGCTCAGCTTCTAAAAATTGTAATAAGGTAAAAGATAACAATAACTTTACCAGCAGAGAGAGCCCCTTAAATTTCTCCACATTAAAAAAAAGCTGTAATATCTTCTGCCCTCTACATCTTTCCAGCTTTGGTGAAAAAATTTGAAACTGAGAAACAAAGGAAAATAGGAAATAGAAGATGAAAAACTTGGTCTGAGGAGTGAATGAGAAAGTAGCATACTTTGCTTATCATAGATGTGCATGTGGCTAATTTGTCTGTGGGAAAAGAGATTTAGTATATTATCACCAAAATTCTTAGTTTTTGTATCCCTGGTTGGAACAGTGAGCAGTAATACAACTTACCCCCACTTTACAGAACGTAGAGGATTGCTTTGAGTTGTAGTTGGTGTCTAATTGTTGTTACTGTTGGTGGTTTAGTAGGAACAATTTGAAATCTGAGATTTGAGGTCAAATGGTTGCCTGTTGTCCTACCTACAGGTGAGGTCATTAAGCTGTTTCTCACTCCCTCTCCCCCAAACATGACAATCTTTTTTTTTTCTGTTTCATTTGAGAGTAACCAGGTAAAAGGTGCATGGTTCAGTCCACACTCATCACTACCATTAGAGACATGGTACTAAGCCCATGGTCTCACAGTCTCATGACTCATTCAATGGCAGCATCTTTATATACAACTAAATAATTGTTATTGTTTTTTTTAAACGTTTGAAAAGGCAAATTAATTGAAGAGGACTCCATGGACATCTAAATCTCCATGACAACCTAGAAGTGTTAGCAATTGAAACAGAAGGAAGGCAATTAATTTGAAGTTCTATTCAGTGTGATTAGTCTCTCAAAAGCTTTACTAATGTTCACCTGTGTTCCCTTGTTCCTCTTATGTGATAATATTGTAGAATTGTTGTTCTTCTCTTGCCATATAGAAGAAATTCAGAGAATTTCTGAGTCCCTTTCCCAAAATTTGGCTAAAATATTTATCAAGTCTCTCTTTTTAGCTGAGGAATGTGTTTAAAAGCTTGTATCACTCCTTCTTAGTGTTTTTTTTTTCCTTTTGTGTCTTAATGTCATTGTGTCTTCTAAATCAGGGAGAGGGTTTTCACTTCCTTTTTGTGATGGGTCCCTTTGATAATCTGATAAAGTCTATAACTCCCTTCCCAGAATACCATTTTTTAAGTCATAAAACAAGATGCACAGAATTATAAATGAGAGAAATTATATTGGAATAGTTATAAAAATAATTTTAAAATAAGTTCACAAGCTTCAGGTTAAGAATCTCTGTTTTAAACCATACTTTCTCTTCCACATCTATAACAGGAATTTTCTCTCCATCAAGTTACTGTCCTTTTATCACTGGTGTCTCCCTTTTCTTATATAAACCTTTTTCATTGATTCTTTGTCACAAAAAAAACAAATGTTGTGCTTTGAATAAAATAAAAACACACTATTAAGATTTAATTGTTGATCACTTAAGAAAAGCTAATGAGGATGAATGAACAAACATTAATCCTGATAAGCATTTTAAGGGAGGGACTGAAAATGGTTGAGACTTTATGCATTGAAATTAATTAAGTGTAAATAGTTACTAAACATTTAGTTGCTTATACTGTTGTGCCATGTTTTTAATAATGGATTACTAATAACAACTAGGACAGTTTTGTGAGGCAACATGACTTTCTATCTCATCCTATTCCAAGTGAGCACATCTCAGGTCCAACAGTTTTTTTTTTTTATTCTACTTTACTATATGGTATCATTTGGCAATTAGGGGGTTATCAGTTTGTCTGGTTCAACCCTGTGATCTTTAACATTTTGGGGGAGTAAGAGGCCAGGGGAAGATACTATAGAAGCAGGTATTATATTATCCATCTCCTTAGGTCTTGTCAGACCACCAGCCCAACCTGGGACTAGAGTTTGGGACTCAAGCATTTGCCATACATAGGTACTTCATTCATTCATAACTTCCTTCCTCTTCTCAAGAGTGCTGGTACCAACCTCTGTCTCTGGGGAGGCATATTAGCTACATCTAGAATGTTATACATGCTCTGTTTTGTGGCTTGGGTTTCCATACTCTTCCATATACTATAGCTATTAAGTATCCTTGATGGACACTTAGATGTCAGAACAACAGCATTGGCATCTATCTGGATGTGGCCAACTGTAGGTAAAGAAAGCTGTGACATTAGGGTTAGTTGTCCCTTCTGTGTTTTACAGAGCTGTCCAAAGATATATTATTCTATAATATTATCATTTAGCAAGATTCTTACTATCCAGCTCTGTAGGCAGAAGAATTGAATTCTTCCACTTCCTGAACACAGCCTTGAAAGAATTACTTCGGGGCAGCTAGGTGGCTCGGTGAGTAGAGCATCGGCCCTGGAGTCAGAAGGATCTGAGTTCAGATCCGACATCGGACACTTAACACACACACAAACAAAAACCTAGCTGTGTGACCTTAAGTTACTTAACCCCAATTGCCCTCAAAAAAAAAAAAAAAGAATTACTTCTTGCAGGTTTATGCCTCTTCCATTTCTGGCCACCACATTGAAGAATAAGGACCATTTCACTTCAGCTGGATCTGGTATCTCACCAACTACCAAGGAACCTCTGGTCTTGCCACAGTCCTGATGGGAGATGTCTCATAGAACCCAGTAATATATTAGTGGCATTCTTATTCAAGTGTAAATAAGAGTACTCAACCTTTCCTCACTACGGTATACTCCAAATCACTCAATTTACCAAGCACCTAATTTATACCAGACACTGTGCTAAGCCTGGGGATACAAAAATAAGGCAACAAACAAGCAAACAAACAAAAAACCCTCAGCTTCTGTTCTCAAGGAGCTCACAGTCTAATGGGGAAACAACATGCAAACAATTGTGTACAAATCAGATATAGACAGAACAAATTGGGAGTGACCTGAGAGGAAAAACATTAAGATTAAGAAGCACTGAATATGATACATAAGCCTTCTAGGTCTATGCAAGGAGCAGGGAGGATTTCTGGACTCCAGGAGGTCTAAAATGTTAGAGACCTCAAAAGCAAGTTCTATGTCATGGGCACTCAGTGACCTTTTTTTTTTTTTAAATTAATTTATTAGTTTAGTTTCAGTTAACAAGATTCAATTCCATAGTTCCTTGATTTTCAAATTTCCTTTACTTCCCTCCCCCTCCCCTCATGACAGCATATAGTACAGTATAGGGTCTGCAAATGCATTCATATTAAACATTATTCCAATTACAAAGGCATATTGTACTAGGTGGGATGAAAGATGGTAAGGAAGAAGTAAAACCAAACAATGAGAAGAACAAGATCATTTAGTTTGCTTCCATCAGGATTCAGGCTCAGTTCTTTCTAGTTATATCTCTGGATGGCACATTTCTCACTTTCTTGAGTCATTCGGGATTAACTTATATTACTCAGTGACCTTTTGATTAGATAGTCTTGCAATGGGACAACAAGGTCAGACCTTTAAGCAGAAGGTGACATCTGTCATAGCTGGAGTTGTGTGTGTGTGTGTGTGTGTGTGTGTGTATGACAGAATCATAATTGGTAGTTTTCAAAAGTGAGTTGAAATAGGCTGAAATCAAGATGCAGCTCTGAGTTTGTTAGGTGGAAACAGGCTTAGGGGATTTCAGGGAAGATTTCCTTCCAGAATGAGCATCATTAAGTCTCTATCTGGGGACATTACATATGGAATCTAAGCAAGATTTCTTAGCAAAGAGACAAATACACACATGTACCAACAAATGTAGATATCTATATCCTTAATTTGCTATTAGGAAACTTCAGCAGCTTGTATGTGCTAAACAAGGTGCAAGTAATTAATAAGTAGTCTATTAGTTGTAGAAGGACAGAAACTAGAGTCAGAACCTCTGGGTTGCATTAAGTAAAATGTTTACTTGATTGTAGAGACATTGAATTATGCTGATTTTATCCTTTACCCTCTCTGACAACATATAGGAACCTATTCATTCCCTTTGTTCTTCTGTTTGTGAAATTAAATAAAGTGATTTAAAAAGTAACTTCAGTCTCAGAATAGATTATTTGTAGAAAGCAACCATTTCCCTGACACCTACTGGGGATTTTCTTTAATTGCTCTTTGCAGACATTAATTAAGCCATTCATTTTTTTCTACTGTCTTATTGGCTGTATTAAATTTACTGACCCAGTCTCTCCTCCCATTAAAAGTGTGGTATTTCTATGAACTATCTTTTTGCTAGAAGCAGATAAATACTTCTTTCACTTGGAATACTGAGAGATGATGCCAAGATTCTGGAAACCATAATATAACTTGGAAAAATAATCAAGAAGAGCTAGAATCAGGGCAGCTAGGTGGCACAGTGAATAAAGCACTGGCCCTGGAGTCAGGAGAACCTGAGTTCAAATCCAGCCTCAGATAGTTGACACACTTACTAGCCTTGTGACCTTGGGCAAGTCACTTAACCCCAATTGCCCTGCCCTCCCCCCTTCAAAAAGAAAAAAAAAGAGCTAGAACCAAAGAATTACAATAAACAGAGGAATACTTTGGTGATGTTCTCTTTTAAGAGAAATCAAAGGGGGAATTCTTCAGGCATGATAATAGCTAGTATTCAAATAGAACTTCAAGGTTTGCAAAGCATTTTACATATGTTATCTCATTTGATCTTCACAATAACCTTAGAAGTAGGTGCTATTTTTTTAGGAAGTGGGACCCATTTTACAGATAAAGAAACTAAGACTCAAAGAGATTAAATGGCTTGGCCAGGGTCACTTATATAAGTAAGTATCTGAGGTAGGATTTGAACTCAGATCTTCCTGATTCCAAGTCCAGCATCTTAAATATTGTATCATCTAGCTTTAAATCCTATTATACTTTAAATATAATACTCTATACAAAGTTTATGGGGTTGAGAACTTTCTGTGGATGCCACTTAGCTACCTAGTATAATAGCTAGAGAGTTGTCCTCAGAGCCAGCAAGATATTATTTTCCTCTTACTGACACTGACTTTGTGTACCTGGGAAAGTCATTTAATGTTTCAGTGTCCTAGATCAGAGGTATCAAATACACCAGGACCCACAACACTCCTGAGTGTGACTAGAATCAGAATGAAATGTAATTGGGCAATACATAACAAAATAAATAAAAAGATAATAAAACATAGATAATATTACATTTTAAAACTATATGCAGCTTCCAGTGATCTTTACATATAATGAATTAGTGCCTCCCCAACCCACCTACCAACACCTGTTTCTCCCTGAATTTGACACTGAGTTACAGAAACAGTATTGATTTACATAGGTAGAGGGAATTTCTTCAACTATGAGTTCTCTATAACCAAAGGTAAATTGGATCTTCCATCAATCACAGGTCCTATCCCCAGGTTGAATTTTTTTGACCCCAATGTCCCAAGTTCATGTTGAATTTGGTAGAAGTATCTTTCCAAATTAAGTCGATGAATATGTAACCCATTAGATAAAGTGAGAGAATTGAAGGGGAATTTTATTTTTGAGATGTAAAGTCACCTTTTTAAAAGGACTTTTAAAGTTAAATTTCTTCTTAATTTGCTATTTTCTGTCACTTGAAAATGAGATGTTTTGTTGACATTTAAAAAAAAATCAGTTAATTTCTTTGAAAATGCCTTAATCCTATTTAAACTCCACTTGCAAAATGCTCCCTTGGAATGGGAAAAATTTTGAGTTGGACACAATCACCAGCACTTCTCCACAGACCCACAGGCTTCCTAATGTAGCTGGGGTCCAAGAGTTTTGACCTGAGGGAACTGACAAGTCGCTAAAAGCTTGAGGTAGCAGCCAGAACAGGAGTAGAAAAGAAAGTAGCTATCTAAAAGTAGATCTGAGCTTTAGGGAATAGAATACAGTCATTTCTGGTGTCTTGCTTCTTTATCTTCTGACCTAGTACTGACTTCCCCATCTGAATTTCTCCTCTTGCAACCTATTTCCTACATAGCTCCAAACCCTTGGATATGGGGCTCTACAGGACCCTTTCTACTGACTCCACCTGGTCTTTTGGTTTGCACTGGCTTCTGATCCAAATGTCATTCCTTTTCCCAGGTGGGTACTACCCATTCTCAGCCCTGGTACTAATCTAATCACTGACAAACCTTGGCCATGATACCACTAAGCATATATCTAGATTTCTTAGTCCGTGGTCATATATTTAATCAACGTGATTTAGGCTATATAGCCCTGGAGCTGAAGACAGGAAAATATGAGTTGGAATCTAACCCCAGATGCTTCTTCACAGTATTACCCTGGGTAATAAGTCACTTAATTTCTTTGTTTCCTCATTTGTAAAATGGGGATAATTATAGCACCTACCTTCCAGGGTGGTTGGGGTGATGAAGTGAGATAATATTTATAAAGTACTTTGCAAACCTTTAAAAATTTATAAATTCTAGCTATTATTGTTAATTCTGTAGGATGTGAGTGATACCAATCGAATTGTTACAGACATAAGCAATTCATATATAACTTGCTGGAAATGTGTGGTGGCAAAAATAGGAGGAACACCAAACAAATACAAGATCCTTAAAAGGATGATGTAATACCAAAGAATTCTGGAATGCAAACAGATTATCAAGTACATTCAGAGCCTGCTGCTAGGATTTTGAAGGAGAGCCTACTTATCATTCATGCAAAGATTAGCCCTAATAATTCTATTGGTCCAAGCTTGTGCATGGTGTGTTGTGTAAATGTTCATTCTAAGTTAGCCCATTAGAAAATGCAGAGATGCCTGCCTGAGCAATAGCATGGCTCTCCTGGAAAATACCAGTGGCTTCATGTCTAAGGTGCTCAAGGATAAATCCAACCCTTGCAACCCTGAGAAAATGTTTATTCTGGCATTTATGAGTTATGTACTTTCTGGCGGTGGTAGTGCCTTTCATGATCTTTTTCTCCTTTGGATTCCTACCCTTCCCCCCACCAAGTTGCTCATTCTACAAGCTGCAGGCTTTAACTCCTGAGTTCACTGTTGTGGATTTCTATGATTGTGTTGGATGTTGTCTTCTACCTAAATATTAAGGGTAAGGGAGCTACTAGGAAGAGTTGAAAGGTAACTTTTTAAAAATCTGATTTTTCTCACTGGTTGTTTGTTGTGAATTTGGTCCTGCTTGTTGCTTCCAAATATGTTATATTTATTGTGAACTGAATTAAGGACTTATTTAAAGATAAACTTTTTTTTTTTTTGTGAGAGGGCAAATAGACAAGAATCTAAATCCTCCATTGTAGGGCGACATATTTGCCAGGTGTTTGCACACTCATTTGAATAATGTTTAATCTGCATTTCCTCCCAAGTTGGTTTTCTTAATAAATTGAAACAAAAATGGAGTCCTGTAATGTATCCAAAATATAAATTTTGCTATTCGAGTTATTGCTAAACAAGATTTAATTTGCTTCAAGTTTTGCTATTCAAGTTATTGCTATCCACAGTTTAATTAGAATTTCACAATAGTGCTATGCAGGGCTTTTTATTTATATGGTTTAAAAACAACAACAGCAACAAAACTAGGGTCTGAAAGGGGGGATATAGGAGAACAAGGAAAGGTGTCAGAAAGGAAACGGTACAGAGGAAAAAAATTACTGGCTCCAGACTACCCGGGTTCAAAGCTGACCTCTGACATTTATTTTCAAGTTGCCTATGTGACCTTGGCCATGCTGATTCCCAGTTTTCTCCTCTGTAAAATGAAGGGTTTGGACTAGATGACCTGTGTAGTCCCTTCCAGCTCTAAATCTATGTTTTGGGTTTTTTTTTTTTTTTTTTACCTCTTAGCATCATTATTTTTAAAAAATGGGTACAGAGCTGGTGTCCAGTGTCCTCAGTTTAAACCCAGTTGCTGAATGTTTATTATGGCCATAGTTCATGAAAGGAAAATATTCTACTTTCCCTTTCTACTATAAAACTCTATTTCTGACACAATTTTTAAAAATATCAAGAAAAAACTATATTATTAAGCATTTTTTAAAAATATATTTCTAGCTTCACTCTTCACTTTCTACCTCCCTCTTTTTTTTTTTTTTTTAACCAGTGTCCTTCTAGCTGAGAACTGAAGAATAATTCTCCCAGGAAAGACTGAGATATTATTGCTGATTTTAGAGTTATGAAAGAGTATATTTCTGTCTTCAGAAACATTTTTCTATAGTGACTTCTTTTTCTCAGTTGTTAGATTCAATTGATAGCAAGTATAAAATATAGAGTATCATTTACTTTCAATGCATTTGCATTTTCCTTGCTCCTATTTTGAGAAATTGAGGCCAAACTACTCGTAAAGTAGGCTTTATTCAAGATTGAAGAATTCAAGGTTTCATGAGTTGGGTAAATTAATCCAATGATTACATCTTTTAATCTAGATTTAGTCTTTTCTAGTATCATCTCTGCTATTTGAATGTCAGGAACTGCTGGAAGAAAACTTAAAGTGTTATCTAGTCCATTTTACTACATCTAGGGAAAACTATATTAAACTTATCCAAGGAAGATAGTATTTATCTTCATAAAAATTGCCCTAGAAGGAAACTCTAAAGTCATATGTTCCAATATTGCAGAATTCTGATCAGCAGTTCTTTTAAAAATGTCTAAACCTTTCTTATTGCAATTTTAGCCTCTTCCTTGTTGTCTTGGATTCAAAGAATTACTCAAAGACACTTTAAAAGTATCTCTTATGTGGTTTGAGAACTATTAAGATCCCCCTGAGTCTCCATTTTTTAGACTAAGTTCAATTTCTCTAAACTTTGTTCTATGATTTTTTTTATTTGAGTCCTTTAATTATTTTCCCAGGTTCCCAAGCTATATTCTAGTAACTGATCAACTTATCCTAAATATGTAGTGAGGATTTGCTCATAGGTCTCTACAACAGCAGTGGTGTCAAATCTAACTTTATATAAGGATCCCTGAAAGTTGCATATTGACTTTGTTTTAAAGTGTAATAGCATTTATGTTTTATTAATAATTTTACTTCTTTTGTTAAATATTTCCCAATTACATTTTAATTTGTTTCAGATTGGACTTGGGAATGTTAGAGATCCCATGCAGCCAACAGGTTGTGTGTTTTGACATCTCTGCTCAAATATAATTTATAACTATTAATATCCTCTTTGCTTCTTTTAATTTTTAAATACAAAAACATCATCACTCCAATTTGGTCTGTTATGACCTACAGCTCTCTTCCTAATTGAAAAAATCAAAATTGCTCTGTATTTTGTTGTTCTTCCTTGCCTTTCACTACTAAGTAAATTACTTTGTACCATCCCTATTAACTTAATCCTTTTCCTCTACAAGGTCATTTCAAATTTCAGTCGATTTGTCTCAAAGTACTCATCACAACCCCCAGTGCTAAATCTGGTATTATCATCTTCAATGAGTATGCTTTCTTTTTTTCCCCATCCAAGTCATTAATATTTCTAAAGAGGTATGAATACTTCCTTCCTGGAACTCAGCTCCTAACTCTTCCATACTCAGTGGCTGTTTTTTGAGTGACTATTATAAATACCTATGTACATACATACATACACACACACACGTGCACACACACACACACACGCACACACACATATGTATATATGTATGTATGTATGTGTATATATATATATATATATACATCTATATATACATATATATCCATATGTGTGTATCTTTCTTTCTTTCATCTGGAACCTTCTGGTAATGAGTCTATTCAAACTTAGTGAGGATGTTCCTCATGTGACAGTTGGTCATCAGGTTTGGTATTCAAAGCCTTTCCCTTTTGATAGTCTCATTGGCATAGTCTTTGAGAATCCCAAGGCATCTCCAAACATTATATATGATGAGGACATTAACACACATGTTCAGTCTAGTAGCACTGGCTACTGGACCTAGCTTCATGGTACTTACTTTATCCCTACTGCATCTGTAGCTGCCTTGGGTAAATCACTTCATCTTTATGAGCCTCAGTTACCTCATCTGTAAAATGAAAGGCTTTGACTCCAGGATGTCCAAGATCCCTGCTGGCTCTAGATCCCTGATCCTATGCCTCCTCTGGGCATGGAAATGAAACTAAGGAAGAGCTAATAGGGAAATGTGGGTGGAATTTAGAAGCATTTCTGTATTAACTTTGCAAACTATCCGTTAAGTCTTTATTGACTTTCAAAGGAATGACTGGGTTTTTTCTGGTTTCACTAGCACAGTAACTGGCATATTATTAAGTATATTGGCGCTTCATTAATTTTTGTTGATTGATTAGGTATGTCTGTGGATGATTGTATCCCCATCCATTGTCAGCATTTGTATCTTCTTAGTACTGTTTTCATTTTCATTTAGGGGGAAATTGGCTCCTTTTGTTTTTGAGAATTTTGAATTAGGGCAGAAGCTCTATCCCTATCTGAACTCTGTCTCTGCCTCATTGTTGTCTAGAGGAGAGACGGCAGGTGAGGGTGAAAGTTGCTTAAAGATTGTTTTTGTCTGTGCACAAGTGGGAGGGGTTTTGTGTGTGTACACACACGGCTTTCTTGTGGGTTGGCTTTTAGACTAGCCAATGTTTTCTTTGTCTCCTTTTAGTTTGCCAACAACAGTCCTGGCATTCTACTATGTAATCTAATGATTTTTATCACCCATTCTGTAGAGGCCTGAGTAATAGCTGAAACGTGCCTGGCAGTCTGTGAAGTGTTCAGTATGTGGAAGGCAATGGAATCATGTCTGGCTAGGCCATGTTTATATGCTGGGGAACAAATCCTAGGTAAGGCAGTCTTCGATGTAAAAGAACACATTCTTCAAAGGGTAGAAATAATCAAAACTTCCATTTGCATTTGTCTCACGATAATATCTATGACATTTTTATATTCTATAAATGGGATTAACAGATGGGCTTGACAAATCTCTAGAAGTTTTCTCCTCGTGGGACCTAACCTCAAGTCTATTCAATTTAATTCAACAAATTGAGCTTTAGTATATGTAAGCCAAAATGTTCAGCCCCATCAAAGGTTAAAAATTGAATCAGTCCCCTGTTCTCTTAGAACTTATAGTCTACTGGAGATACAGAAATGCTAACAGCTAAGTATAATATAGGACAATTTGCCCAGTAACCTGAATCATGGAATAAGATGCTAAGAAGATTAAATGCTATCCCACCCTACCCCCATTATATCTTGCTACCCTTAGCACAGTTAAGCTGTGAGAGACCATCTAGTCTAAACCCACCATCTTAGGACAGTTTTGTAGTTTAAGAAGTCTCTTAGATTGCTCTTTGGAATCAGGTTCATCCTTAGATCTGACAATGGTAAACCTTAAAACAGTCCCCTTAGGATCCAACACCCTTAGGATCACAGGATTTTAGAAGGAGAGGCAATATTAGAAATGGTTTAGAGCCTTTAGTCCAATACCTCATTTTACAAATGGAGAAACTCAGGCCCAGGGAGATAGTAACTTGCCAATGCCACAAACGTAGCAAGTATTTATTAAGAGTGTGCTATGTTCCAGGCACTGTGTTTAGGGCTAGGGATATAAAGAAAAGCAAAAATATGATGCCTTCCTACAAAGAGCTGACATTCCTCTCAAGGATGCAATATGCAAATATCTATATACAAATAAAATATGGAAAGTAATTTCAGAGGGATGGCACAGAATGGGGAGGGCATGAAAAAGAGTGATTCAGGCTGCTTACAGAAGGTGGGATTTGAGCTGAGTTTTGAAGGAAGCCAGAGAAATTAGGAGACTAAGGCAATGGATCACGAACCATGACTGTGCCCTCCAAATATGAAGGACAGCCAATGTAAATCCATAGTGGAGAGATATGGTTTCAGGTGTAAAGAACATTAGGAAGGCCAATGTTGCCAGATTGTTGAGTGTATGGAAGAGAATCAAATATAAGAAGTCTGAAAAGATAAAAAGAGGTCAGGTTTTATTGTTGATTTTTTAAGTAATAGGGAGTTATTGATTGTGTGTGTGTGTGTGTGTGTGTGTGTGTGTGTGTTGGGTGGAGGTGTTGTGGTCAGACCTGCATTTCATTTAGTTTTTTTCCAATTTTTAAAAACTTTTTTATTTAAAGTTTTGAGTTCCAAATTCTCTCTCCCTACCTCCCAGGCCTGCATTTTAGGAAAATCACTTTGGCAGTTGAGTAAGAATGGATTGGAGTGGGGAGACCAATAAGAAGCTTATTGCAATAGTCTAAGGCAATGAAGTCTGAGTGGTGCAGATTAAAGCATCCCTTTTTCACTTTATTTTTCTTGCTTTTTCTTGTTATAATTTTTTTTGTAAACAACTAATATGGGAATGTTTTGCATGACTTCACATGTATAATTGATATCATATTATTTCCTTTCTCAAGAAGTAAGAAAGGGATGAGTAAAGTAGAGAATTTAGAACTCAAAAATTTTTAATGTTAAAAAGGAATAAAAGTAACGAGTGTCTGTCATAAGGGCTGTGGATATATGAATGGAGAGCAGAGAGGATATAGGAGAGATGTTATAAAAGGAGAAAAAACAAGATTTAGCAATAGATTGTACATGCAAGATAAGTGTCAGTGAGAAGCCAAGTTTCCAAGTCTGGATAGTTGGGAAGATTTAATAGGAAAGTTGGGAAGAAGGAAGGGCTAGGGGGACATATTGAGTTTGAGACACCTACAGGACATCCAATTTGAGGTTCTGTGACCCCAAATGATCCCAAATCAAGTGTTTTTCCCACAACCCCACTCCTGCCACAGAATTATAGGGCAGCCACTCATTTTAATGTCTAAACAGCATGATTAACTCAATCAAAAACAAGAAATCAAAATTACCAAGTGCTTACCCTGTGCTCTAATTTGATAGTTTGGTTATAAACAATAGGAGGAAACCCCACCCGAAACTTCCTCCAAAGTTCACAATGAAGATGAACTAGTGGTCACTCTTGTCACTTGGAAGCAATGCACAGAAAGAAAGAGCACGTCCAGGGCTGGCTGGAACAGAGAAGCCCAGGTGCTGGCCCAGTGGTACTCATCATCAGACCTTGGTTTTTGTGTCTGCTTTTATCCACTCCTCTCTTTCAAATATCAGAGAGTTGTAATACCCCAGTGTATGATGGACTACTAAGCCTAAATTCAAAAGTATTTTTTCAGAAGTCAAAAAACATCCACTAAAAGGAGGCAATATTTCATTTTTTAGCATTATAACTTTTATTTTTATCTCTTTTTCCATACTCCTGAGGGTTATGTGCACTCATGAAACACTTGGGCTCCCTCTGGTGGTCTCAAGGGCCACTTTACATTTCAAGTATTAAAGCTAGGGCTTAATCATTGAAAGCCATCTTTTATTAGTCCTCAGTTACAGAATCTTAAAGAATATCCATCCCCATACCTGGACCAAAGTCTCCTCTCTCACATTCCTGACATTCTCAGTGACCCAGCTCACTTCCCAGCCCTTAGATCCTTGTATTAATCACACAGGATCTCATTGCAACTGTTGAGTACTTTGGCCTGGGAGAAGTGTTCCATAGCCGTGAGGATATCTATAGTCTGATTTTTGGAAGGTCTGTTACAAAAGCCACTTTTGTAATTTTATAGACATGAATACTGAAGCTTTCAGGCCAAAATGCAAGCCCTCATCACCTCAGGACTGCAGTCATGCAATAGTGCTGGTGGGTCTCCCTGCCACAGGAGTCTCCTATGCTCCACTCAGTTGCGAAAATGATCTTCCCAAAGCACCAGTCTGACCCATCTCCTCAGCAAATTACAGTAGCTCTCTATTGCTTCCAGAATCAAAAATAAATTTTCTGTTTGGCATTCAAATCCCTTCATAACCTGCATCCCTCCACATTTCCAGTTTTCTTATACATTATGCCTCCTCTTCTCTACATTCCCTCCTCCCCAGGTACTCTGTGATCCAGTGACACTGGCCTCCTTGCTATGCATCAAACAAAACACTCCATCTCCTCTCTGGCATTTTAACTGACTGTTCCCATGGCTGGAATGCTCTCCATTCTTATTTTTGCATCCCAGCTTTTTTTATGTCCCAGATAAAATCCCACCTTCTGCAGGGAGCCTTTCCCCACCTTCTTAATTCTGGCACTTTCCTTCAGCTGATTATCTTCAATTTCTCTTGTGTATGGTTCTTTGTCTATGGTCTTCCCCACCAAATCATGGGTTTCTTGAGGGCAGGGACTACCTTACTTTTTTTGTACTTCCAGCCCTTAGCACTGTACCTGGAACTTTATAAATATTTGTTGACTAGTTGAGTGAATAGGCTAAGGTCACCAATTTAGTTAGTGGCTGAATTGGTCTTAAAACCCAGATCTCTTGACTGTGAGCCCACGTTCAAACCAGGTAAATCTTGGACTTTTCAGGAGAGTCTAGGAATGGTGCTACAGGTCATTACACCAATGTGGCATACTGGCCAGTGTGCCTGGAACAAGTAGCAGGTATAGACAGTTAGGGCAGGACATGGATCTGTCCTTCAGAAGGAGAGGTAATAAAGTGCGGGACAGATAGTCATGGAGGCAGGAAGCTACCTTAGAAACCAGTGAAAGGAAAGGGAGAGGAAGCTGCCCCTGATAACATCTTAAGAACAAAGTACTGGGAAATTTTGAAATCACTGAAATCAGCCCCAGTGGGTTTTCTTGTAACTGACTTGGATCTCAGTATGGATTGCCCTCTTTACCTCCAGGCTTCTTTATTCCCTCCAGACTTCTTCTGCTAATTACCTAAAAGTCCTCTGAGCCTCAGTTTTCCCATGGGAAAATTATGAAATGAGAACATTAATAACGTTTATGGCACCTTTCTCAGAGGGTTGCTTTGAGGATCAAACATGACAGGCACTGTAAAGTGTTTTGCATGTCATAAAGTCCTATTATCAGTGTCAGATATCATTATTGTTGTTACTAATATTTATATAATCATTGTTACTACCATGCAGCTTGGTATTATTACTGACTTTTATTATTACTACTACAACTGCAACTATTATATGACTATTACCACTACTACTGCTGCTGCTACTACTAGGAAGGTAGGTAGTATAATGTAGGTGTGATGGATAAAGTGTAGGTATAATAATGGATAGGGCAGGTATAATGGATAAAATTCTGACTTGGAGTCAGGAAGATCTGAGATCAAATCCTGCCTCAGACACTTCCAAGTTGTGTGATCCTAAGTAAATAGCTTCTTAGCCTCAGTTTCCTTTTCTGTGAAAGGGAGATAATAATCTTACAAGGTTGTTGTGAGGAACCAGAAGGATAAAATATATAACAAGCGTTGAAAATCTGAAAGTGTTATGATTGTCAACTCTTTAGTGCTACTGCTATTAAAGATTGTGAAATATTTATTTCTCATAGAGTCCTATTTGTCTCTTTCCTTTCACGGCTCAACTCATCTCTGCCTGCTGCCTATTTCTTTTTTCCTTGTTTCCTTCTTGAGCCCTTACAATTGGGCTTCCAGTCTGAATGGAAAAAAAAATGCCTCTCTTTAACATTACTAGTGTCATTTTTGCTGGCAATTTGAGTAACCTATTTTTCATTCTCGATTTTCTTTCACCTCTTAGAGTTTATATATTCTTTTAATGACAATTATCAACACCCACCCTTCCTTCATATCTTTTTCTCACAAATTCATGTTTCCATAGCTGGCTTCTCATATGAGTTTTAATTCTATATCTCCAGTCACCTATTGAACCTATAAATGGAAGATTTACCATCACCTGAAATTCGATATTTCTAAAACTGAGCTCTTCTAAAGTAGCTGCGTCTTCCAGCTTCTCCATGTTGGCTAGCAGCACTACCATTATTTTGTACATTCTGGGGACATGAGACACATACATATGAAAAGAAAACTCCTAATAACAGGTGGTAAATGCTTAAATGTCAATTAAGAGTCCCTGAAAAGAAATAGTACAGAATTCAGATGAGGAAAAGATTATTTCAATGAAATGAAGGGATTGCATTAGATGATCCTGGGGGGGGGGGTGTCTCTGACCTCTAAGTCTGTGATCCTATGATTTTGTGATTTCCATCTGAAGAAGTCAGGGACAGTTTCATGTGAATTGGGCCTTAAAAGATGACTCATATGTCAAAAGTCAGGGAGGAAGTGGGAGGGCAGCTCACATTAGGGGGATGACAAGAGCAGAAGTGGGAAATTACAAATTGTTTTTCAGGGATAGTGAGAAGACTGATTTGATTAGAAGAGAGAAGTAGAGATAACATCAGAAAACTGTTGGTGTCAGATTGTGGTTAATCATGAATACTGGACCACGCTGAGTTTGGACTTTATCTTGTGTGAAATAGAGAACCATTTGAAGGTGTAATAAGTTCATTATTAAATGAACTTACATTATTAAATAAACACAAGGGATACATTCATTGTTCCTTTCCTTGGTATTGACAAGTATTGATTCTTTGGTTGTGATGTTGAGTTAGAACTAGTATAGTCATTAGTGACCTTGGATAATTTTAAACTCAATTCTGACTTATTGTCTGTAGATTTGTAGTATATCTCTATCTAATACAATAGACCTCAATACCAGGATAGGTAGAAGATAAAAAATTGAAAATAGGGAAATAGAGCAGTTAGACATCTTTTACAGTAATACAAGCATAAGATGATAGGATCTTGAACTATTGTGGTAGATATAGAAGAAGGAATGGGTAGGAAAGCTACATTGAATAGAGAAATAGATAGGATTGGTGACTGGCTGAAGGAAGAGAAATAGAAGATTCTGAAGTGACTAAGATTCCCAGCCCTTAGAGAATGTCTGTGAGAATGAAAAACAGGATGTGGAGCTGGACTGGGGAGGAAAAGGCTGGTCAATTTAAACATCGTGAGTTTGAAGTGATGACAGGATATCCATATGGAAATTTTCATCATATAGTTGAGAGGCAGCATTGGTATAGTCGGAAATGTAGAACTAGAGCTTGAGGACATATGACACGTGACTATGTCAGATAGGAGAGAATTTTTTGTGTATTCAATACAGTGACCTGAACTTATATGAATACAGTCACTGAACTTGTCAGCATCCCAGAAAACTAAGACAAAAAGACCATAAGGGAGATGCCCTTTGAGATCGGTGGAAGGAGGAAGGGAAGGAAATACACATTTATATATCACCTACTACATGCTAGGCACTGTGCTAAGCCCTTTAAAATATTATCTCATTTACTAAAAGGAATTATAAATGAAATTTCAGATCTAGACCAGAATGGAATTGGCATTTTTCTATCATCTCTATCTTTAAAATGGACACATTTCTTTATAGCTCCCATGTTATTTCCTTAAAGACTCATGTACAAAGGAAGAAGAGTAGGGTTTGTATTAATAATGGCAATCAATAGGAAGTATTCTTCTAAATGATTATTTAAATTCAGGAACAGATCTGTCTAAAATGTGAGCAAACTATTTTTAGCACCAGTTATCTCTGATATTTTCAGACATAGCATTTTTAGAAGAATGCCAAGGGAGGCTACACTCCTGATTCTCTAACCTTTTATTCCTTCCTCCCTTCTCCCACTGTTTATCTTTAAAAACAATGTATTCTCTTGTTAGAGTGCTCCGTAAAGGCAGGGACTGTCTTTCTGCTTATATTTGTGTCCTCAATGCTTATACGGTGCCTGGCAAAGAGTAAGTATTTACTAAATGCTTGTTGAGTTGACTTGAAGGAACAGGATAGTTTGGTTTCATTATCTATGTATATTATACCATAGCAAGAATGCCATAAATCATCACTTACAACTAGTCCTGAATTTCTTCAGGAAATATGCTAATTCTAACTAGCAGCTAAGGAACACACACACTCCTCCAATATACAACTCCTAACACAAGTCAAGGAGCTAGAATTGAGACATTTAGTACTTCTTTTAAAAAGCAAAGCTAACAACTTAAATCATGTAATGATTCACACCAATCTGTCTGAAAATTTGAATAAAGAAGCTACCAAAACTGTAGACAGAAATAGTTGCCTCTTTCTTCAACAGACATTATGATAGTTTGTCCCTAAAGGCTAACACCTAACTCCTGTCTTTCTTCCAAAATAGAAATGTTTCACAAATTCTAGTGTAGTCTCTGGCCAAATATATAGTAAAAAAAGAGACATCATAACCTGTAAATTCTTTCTCTGCATAGTACTGGCAAATATTTAAGGCATTCCTAATCATTTGAAATGACTCATAGTGAGCTGAAAACATTAAGGTAGAAGTGTCAGATGTCTCAAGAATGCTTGAAATGGATCTTACTCAAGTTTTAAGGGTTTATGACTTTTTAATTATTTATTCATTTTAAACAGTTTCTTTGAGAAGGAAATCTGCCCCTATTAACAAATGTAGACCTGTGGTTTAAAAAAAAAAGTGGGGACAGAGAATAGGTCAATGGTACATAATTTTAGACCTGAAAAATTAGGAAACTGATTTTTTTTGGTATTCTATACGATACTTAACTAAGAGTGACTTTGCTTGTAGTACTTTTCAAAATATATACTAAAATGGAAGGTAAAATATTTATATTTTTCTATAGGATTGATTTTCCTGAGTTTGTATGATTACTTACATGAATATTGTCATTTATTTGCTTCAAACCCTATCAGATACAAGCTGGAGGTCAAAGATAGAATGCTTGCTCTTCATGTCATCCAAAAAGCTATTTTATTTTTTATTCATTTATTTTTTTATTAATTTATTAGTTTAGTTTTAATTAAAAAGATTCAATTCCATAGTTCCTTGAATTTTCAAATTTCCTTTCCCTCCCTCCTCCCACCCCCCCCATGACAGCATATAGTCCAGTACAGGATCTGCAAATACTTTCACAGTAGACATTAGTCAGGTTACAAAGGCTGATTGTACTAGAAGGAATTAAAAATGGTAAAGAAGAAATAAAACCAAACAATGAAAAGAAAAAGATCAGTTAGTTTGCTTCCATCAGGATTCAAGTTCAGTTCTTTCTAGTTATATCTCTGGATGTCGCATTTCTCTCTTTCTTGAGTCTTTCGGGATTGACAAATCACTGAATTGATGAAAAGAGTCCAGTCTGTCATAGTTGGTCATCACACATATGTTGTGTCTGTGATTGTATATAAATTTCTCCTGGTTCTACTCTTCTCACTCAGCATCAGTTTGTATAAGTCTCTCCAGGTAAATATGAAAACCGTATCCTCCTCTTTTCTTACAGCACAATAATATTCCATTACATTCATATACCACAGCTGGTTTAGCCATTCCCCAATTGATGGGCACCCCTTTAAATTCCAATTCTTTGCAACCACGAAAAGAGCTGCTATAAATATTTTTGTACATATGGGTCTTCCTCCCTCTTCTATGATCTCTTTGGGATATAACCTTAGAAGTGGTATTGCTGGGTCAAAGCAAAAAGCTATTTTAATTCACTAAAATTTTACTCCTGATAATCCAGCATTTGCCTCCTATTCTTTATAATGCCCAGATCTAACACTCACTGACTGTGAACAACTTAGCCTCTTAGCCTCAGTTAGTCCATCTATAAAGTGGGAATACTAATGTTTGGTTGTAAGGAAAGTACTTTGTAAATCATAAGATGCTATAAAAGTTATTACTATTATATTTTCCAGTGAGAATTCTTCAAAGACAGAGACTTTTTTTTTTATTTTTTTCTCTCTCCCAGTGTACCCAGTAGAGTTCTTTATACATAGTAGGTTGTAAGTAAATATTTTTGTTGATTTATGGACAAAAAGTTGAATCTGACCTGATCTAAACAAACAAAAAAAAAAAAGCAAAACTAGTGATCAACTTTGATGTAGGTCATTCCTTACAATAACATTTTAGGGTGATGTGTTGTCTATTACACTCTGGCTATAACTCAAGATTATATATGATTCCAAGTTTTTCATATATCATCTAAATCTTTCATGTTGCAATTTAACTCAATCTTTCATGTTCCAACACGTAGTCAAATTTAACTTAATTCCCATTTTTCTTATAATATCAATGATAGCTAACATTTATACCGGACTTTAAGGTTTACAAAGGATTTTCTCAACATTAGTTGAAAAAAACTGTTTTATTAAGTGAAATATTCAGTACTAAACCAAAAATTACCCCTCCAGTGTGGTTAAACTTCAAGCTTCTTTTTCATCACATACCCTACTTAATCTACACAAGCTCCTTGTTGTCAAATCCAGATACCCTCAATGTACCATCTGTTGTGTTTTTTTTTTTCAGTTTTCAGTGATCATCCACCTTCTCAGTCTATCTTTCCCACTATGCCCTAACTCAGTGCTCTACTTCATTCAGATGGTCTGTTTCTGGGAACTTGATCAGGCTGCTTTGCTTCTTTGGAATGCCCTCTCCCTAGTCCAGTCTAATCCATCCTTCAAGGTCCTGCTCATATAATTTTTTATTATTACTATTTTTCTTTTCCAAATGCTTTATTAATTTCTGCTTTACATCATTCATTTCCATCAGATTTTAAGTTACAGTTTTTTCCCCATTTTCCCTACCCCCACCCCAGAATAGCAATCCCACAGGATATCCCCTCACCCCATCTGCTCTCTCCCATATCTTCTCCCATACCCCCTTTGACTTTTTCAGTAGGTCAAAGTGAATCTCTGTGCCCCAATGACTATATATCTTATTTCCCAATCATATGTAAAATAGTATTAATAATAGTATTTATATATTTTTAAACATTTGATCTTAAAACTTTGAATTCCAGATTCATTCCCTTCCTCCCCTGCCACCCACCCTTACTGGGAAGATAAACAGTTCAATATATGTTGTACATGTGTCGCTATGCAAAACATTACCATAGTAGATATATTGTAAAAGACTGACTATATTTCTCTCCCTCCTATCCCACCTCCCACTTGGTCTATTCCCTACTTTGATCCTGTCCCTTTTCAAAAGTGGGTGCTTCCAACTTCCCTCCCCCACTTCCCTCCTGCACTCCATTCCATCACCCCCCTCTCATCCCCTTTCCCCCTACTCTTCTGTAGGGTGAGATATCCTATTTGGTATGTATGTCATTCTCTCCCTGATCCAAATTCAATGAGAATAAGGTTCTGCCTTTTTGCCTTCCTGTTCTTCCCCTTCCTTGTAAACCTTTTCCCTTGCCTCTTCTATATGAGATAGTTTACCCCATTCTGTCTCTCCCCATCTCCTCTTGTTATATTCCTCTCTCACCTCTAAATTTCACCTTTTAAGTATCATCCCTTCCTATTAAATTCGACCTCTGCCCTCTATCTATGTATATCTGTAAACATACACACACACACACATTCACATATGTTTTCATATGTCCATATACCCTTCTTCAATTATTTTCATACTGAGAAAAATTTCATCAGTTACAGTCATTGTTTTTCAATGTAGGAATCTAAATACTTTAACTTCGCTAAGTTCATTATGATTTCTTTTCCCTGTTTACCTTTGCAAGCATCTCTTGCTTCTTGTATCTAAATGTCAAATTTTCTATTCAACTCTGTTGTTTTTTTTTTTCATCAAGAATGCTTGAAAGTCCTCTATTCCACTGAATGACCATATTTTCCCCTGAAACATGATACTCAGTTTTGCTGGATAGGTAATTCTTGGTTTTAATCCCAGCTCCTTTGCCCTCCAGAATATCATATTCCAAGCCCTTCAATCCCTCAGTGTAGAAGCTGTCAGATCCTGTGCTATACTGATTGCATTTCCACAGTATTCAAATTGTTTCTTCCTGGCTGTTTGTAATATTTTCTCCTTGATCTGGGAATTCTGGAACCTGGCTATAATATTCCTAGGAGTTTTCTTTGTGGGATCCTTTTCAGGAGGTGATTGGTGGATTTTTTCAACCTCTATTTTGCCCTCTGGTTCTAAAACATCAGGGCAATTTTCCTTGAGAATTTCTTGAAGGATGATTTCTAGGTTCTTTCTTTCATCACGGTTTTCAGGTAGTTCAATAATTTTTAAATTATCTCTCTTGTATCTATTTTCCAGGTCAGTGGTTTTTCCCATGAGATATTTCACATTGCCTTCTATTCTTTCATTTGTTTGGATCTGCTTAACAGCATCTTGATTTCCCATAAAGTCACTAGTTCCCATTTGCTCCAGTCTAATTCTGAAGTAATGATTCTCCTCAATGAACTTTTGAGATTCTTTTTCCATCTGGCAAATTCGGCCTTTTAAGGCATTCTTCTCCTCATTGCTTTTTTTGAGCTTCTTTTGCCATTTGAGTTAGTCTATTTTTTAAGGTGTTATTTTCCTCAGGCTTTTGACTCTCATTTCATATTTTTTTTGCATCATTTTCATTTCTCTTCCCAATTTTTCCTCCACTTCTCTTATTTGCTTCTTAAGATCCTCTATGTCCTGTAACCAGCTCATATTTTCATTTGGGGCTTATGGTGCAGGAGTTCTGACCTCCCAGTCCTCCTCTTGTTCCATGCTTCAATCCTCTTTGCCCCCCAAATAGGAGTCTGATGTTGAATTTTTCTGTTTATTTTGTTTCCTTTGCCTAGCATGTTGCCACTCAATTACTTGACTTTGGGGCTTGTTGCCACAGTAGGCCTCTGCCACCAGCCAGGGAGCTTCTGTACCAAACACTGGGGTTTTCTCAGCTGCCAGAGGTATTAGTTGGGTGCCTTCTCTGAAGCCTCCACACACTCCGGCAAGCTGGTCACATACCCCAAGAACTCCACCCCAGACCACAATCCAGATCCATGAAGGTGAAAGCAAGAGTGATTACCCCCCCCCCGCCCCAGACTGATTGCAGGATCCCCCCTACAGTCCGCAGGCCTGGAGTTGAATCTGCAACATGGTGGGCTGAATCAGGCGGTTACTCAGCGGATTCTGGCCCCCAGAGAAAGAGGCTGTTGGGATCTCCCAACCAGTCCCAAAGTCCACAGGGCACTGACCTCTCACTTTATCCTAGGCATCTATGTGTTGATAATTCTGGAAATACCACAGCTGCTGGTGTTCTGGAGTCCCTCCAGCCAGCCCTGGTCCAGCCACCCTGGGGCTCTACCTTAGACTCACATGGGCCTGGGCTTGGCTCCCAGAACTCTGTGCTGGCCACTCCCTGCCGGGCTGTCCTCAGTGGGAGGTTAGCTTCTCTGTGTCATTTTGTGGGTTCTGTAGCTCCAGAGTTTGTTCAGAGTTCCCTTTTACATAAATTTGGAAGTGGTGTGGGCCACAGTCCCATGGAAGAGCTGTTACTACTCTGCCATCTTCCCCCTTCCCATTTAATTTCTTTATAAAATCATTCTTCACTCTTCTAGACTTCACTAATATCCCTCTCTTCTGACGATAGTTTATACCACATAATTGTTTAACTATATATAATCTCCTGTTGGTCACATGTATAACTTTCTCTCTGCAACCTATTGTAAACTTAGTAAAGGTAGACACGGACCATAAAGCCATATTTTAAACTTTTGTTTCCCCTATTATATCTAATGCAGTTTTGAGCACAGAGGCAGAATAAGTACTTACTAAGAGTTTATGTTGGGGCGGCTAGGTGGCGCAGTGAGTAAGAGTGCCAGCCTCAGAGTTGGGATGACCTGGGATCGAATCTGGCCTCAGAAAATGAGCACCCACACATAAATAATGACTAGCCATGTAATCTTGAGCAAGTTACTTAGCCCCAATTGCTTTAAAAAAGAGAGTTTATGTGAAGTTTGACTGTTTCAGCCCTTTCCCAACTCAAAACATTCTATAAGTCAAAGTAACAATACGAGTTCAAATTTATATAGTACTTTAAGACTGGCAAAGTGCTTTATATGAATTATTTCATTGGAACCTCACAGCAACAACCTATGAGGTAAATCCTAATATTATTCCTTTGCTTAAAGGTTAAATCATTTGCCCAGGGTCACACAACTAATAATTATCTGAAGGGACATTTGAAGACAGTTTTTTTTTCTCATTTCAAATCTAGCATTCTATTCACTACATTATGCTCCCTCTGGTACCTATAATAATCCTGCTTCTTTTATGGTATCTCCATGATATCAATAGGTTTAGCGTCTGGAAAACATTTTAGTCATTCAAGCTATTCAATGTATTTCTAGTAGATGTTACATGGTAGCTGAGAAATAGAAAAATGACAGGAAAATAAGGCATCATTAGCTATGTTCTAGGCTTTTGTACACTGGTGCCCTGTCTCAATGTTCTTTTTCCTTTTGACAGTTGTAGTGAAGCATCATTTTGGGTAATTGTTGACTCATTTTGTGCTAAAAGTGAAGACATTTATGGATTGTTGTTGGTTTTTTTTTTAGAATGCATGGTATGCATTGCAAAACACTTGCTTGACTATGTTAAGATTATTCACATTCATATCCAGATTTGTCACTGCTCAACTTAGTGAGAATGGAAATCCACCATATATCAGAACTATCTTGCACTTAACATTTCTATTCTCTCCAAACAACTGTACTAGTGGCTTATCCCACCCAATTTTTACTACCTGGTTGGCTATTTCTGATCCCTTTGGATCTAGTTTGTTAAGTCAGGTGGTTCATCTATTGTCTGTCATTCTTTTTGCAGGGTATGCCCCAATATTTCTTCATTTAATGAGCTATCCCTTGTATTTTATTACTCCTGACCTATTGTCGTGCAGTTCTGCTGCAACTATATACAATACTGTGCAACATTCTTTCCATTGCATGTTGGGTAAAGAGAGGCTTCTGTTTTTTTTGCTATCCGTTATAAATAAGCATCCTGATGTGTTGAATATCTTTGACTAAATCTGTGATTATTGTTTTCTGGTCTATTCCTCATCCAAGCTGCCATCTTGCTGAAGTTGGTGATTAAAATAAAGATATTCAAATATCTCATGCATTTCCAAACTGTTTTTATTATGCCTTGTGATCATTATCTGTTATGAATTTGCCCCTTTTAAATGAGTTTCAAATACAAGCATCTTGACTCCTCTTTGTTGGTCCTTTTTCAAAGAATTAAACAAATGTTAAATAGAAATTCATATATCACTTTTACCCACCTTCACCTTCTACCACCCCCAAGAAAGTTGTATTTGAGATTACTATTTACCTAGGCAAATATAGCAACCAATATAATTTAGAAAAGCAGCATTTCCAGATTCCCATTTCATTGCCATGGCTACTATGTGTATTTGTGTATTTGTGTGTGTGTGTGTGTGTGTGTGTGTGTGTGTGTTTTGGGGGGGAACTATTGGGGAAAGGAGTAGGGGGGGAGTGTTGCTTCCGTGAGTTGTTTGTAATGGACTCTTCATCAACCCGCTAACTGTATAGCTATACATTTTAAATACATAGTTATTTCCAGGATATGATTTGTTTGTATAAAAACCACAGGTGTGAGAGTATAATTCTGTGCCCAATTAGGCACCTGTATTTATGGAATAGCATGGGTAACTTGCTCAGTTGCTTGCTCTGAAACCTTGTAACTTAAATTCAACTTTAATACTGTGTTTTGTCAGGTAAGCCCATTGTATGAAAACATGGGTCAAAAGTTAAGAATTAATGAGCCCCTGAGCAAAAGAATTAACTCCTTTGAGGTACTAGGTTAATATGTGCCGTGGTAGGAAAGATCATTGGCCAAATGGTTCATACAAACTAGAGAAAGTTGATATCTCTCTAGAGAGTGAACCGTGGCTCATTGACTGGACAATCAGAGTATGGTAGGTGGTGGAAAGCTCTCCTAGACTATAGAGAATCAAAAACAAAGGGTTAGAATTTAGATTAGGGCCTGCCAGAGGTATTTTCCCTTAAACAATCATGGACATATAATCTTTTGAAGGAAGGTTGTATAATGTATGACATTTTATAGAATATATTATTCTTGATATAATCAGAACAACTAAATGATCAAATCAAATTATGAAAAAGTAGAGGTTGGAGAAGAAAATGTATGGTGTTATTGATTCTCTGAAGAATATTGTATCCGGACTAAAAATCCTGCTTTGGCAAGGGTTGTTCCGGTATAATTCCTCCCTAGATCTGATTCCATGCTCTCCAAACAGTTTTTAGATCTGTGGATTTAATCAGAGTAAATTCTGAAATGCACAGAGACTGTTACCACATTGAACATCAGCTCACCTTTTACTAGTAAAAGTTTTCTTTTATGAAGGAACACAGGTGAATGAAGCAAATTTACATGGTGAGGTTTTTGCCAATATCTAGAATTGGAGTGGGAAATCTGGAAATCTAGTCCTCAGCTTAATTTCAGGTGATCTAATGGGACAGGTAACAAGAGATTATCCTATTGATATCTGTAGTTGCAAAAATGCATCATATGTATTTAATCTTTTCAAGGTAATAGTGTGAAAGACTAAAGAAGCCATTTTCCTCCTGTAAAACAAAATATATTAAATTCTTCTGTTGAAATTTTTTAATTAAAAAATTAATTCCTTCAACTATTTAGGCAGAAATTTTAAATACTTCCCATAATAAATTTTTTTTATGGAAAACTTTTTAAAATCCACAGGTCAGTATTTTTACCATCTAAAAAGAAACAGTATTACTAAAGTAAGCTATAGTTTTGCCTTGAAAGACCAACAAATGTTGAGATTACTTTTATATCTCCTATTGTTAACCTCCCTGTCTTGCCAGAATATAAAATTTTAAGTATATTTTTATTACCTTTAATATTTATCGGATAATTTTCTTTTTATCATCTTAATATTTGTTTGTGTCTTTTTATTTATGTCTTTTAACACCACATTTATTTCTGAATATATACTTCTCTACTTCCTAAGGCAGTTAGTTGTCTCATAAGAAAGATTATAATTTTTTTAACAATTTAGTAAAATAGACTAGCACATATTTTATGTCTGATAGTACAGTATATGTGCTTTTCTAACTCTAAAGCTCCTTCCTCTACAATGAAGAAGGGAGGAGACCCATTTTCTTAATTCTTCTCTGGGGCCAAGCTTTATTGATTGTTGTAATAGCATACAGTTTTGTTTTATTATTCTTTCTATACATGTTCTAGTCATTGTGTATAGTGTGTGTGTGTGTGTGTGTGTGTGTGTGTGTGTGTGTGTTTTCTGGTTCTGCTGATAGGACTCTGTATTAGTTCCTATAAGCCTTCTAATTTTTGTTGTATCTTATAGTACCATAGCATTACATTGCATTCATGTGCCACAATTAAGTTATTCCTCATGTGCCACAACTAAGTTATTCCTCAACTGAGGGGCATTTACAATGTTTCTTGTTCTTTGCTACCACAAAAAAGTGGTAGTGTTGCTCTGAATATTTATTATATATGTGACTCTTCCTTCTATCTTTGGTATCTTTAAGTGTATGTTTAGCAATAGGATCTCTGGATGAAAGGGTATGGACATTTCAGTCAACAGTTTTTAGCATAATTCTAAATTATTTTCCATAATAAAACAATTTTCATCCTCACTAACAATAAATCAGTATTCCTGTCTTTCCATATACCCATTAGCATTGACTATTTCCAGCTTTAGTAATCTTTATCAATGTTCTAGATGTGAGATAAAACCCAAGAGTTGTTTAAATTTCCATTTCTTTTATTATTAATAATTTGGAGCAGTGTTTCATAAGGCTGCTAATAGTTTGCAGTGTTTATTTTAATAAATGTTTGTTTATAGTCTTTGACCATTTATCCAGTGCCAGTGGTGCGCTGGTAAATGTTTAACAACTGGTTCTCCAAAAATCATCTGTGTGACACATTTTTAAGCTTAGTCTGTATTATTAACATTTCCTCCTTTACTTTATTGAATCTAGACAATCAGTGAAATAATAAAAATCAAGTCCCATATTGTTGTTCAGGTGTGTGTGGCTCTTCATGACCTTATGGAGGATATCAGACCAATACTGTGCAAGGGGATTTCTTAGCAAACATACTGGAGTGGCTTGCAATTTCTTTCTCCAGTGGATTAAGGCAAACAGGATTAATTGACTTGCCCAGGGACAGCTCTTAACTGCTTGAGGTCAAATTTGAACTCAGGTCTTCCTGACTCCAGGCCCAACACTCTATCCACTGGGTCACTTAGATGCCTCCTGAATTGTAGCATTTGCCAGTTTCTTAAGAGTAAATGTTAATAATGAAAATTTAGAAATTGACTCTGGAGAGCCAGTATGAGCCAGCTCATGCTTGCTCACCACTGATTAGTCTTATTATATTTATATTAATTCCTAATAGATCTTGAATATTGTGTGTAACTCTGAGGCAGTGTAGCATAGTTAGAGAGAGTGCTAGATTTGGATCTAGCTATCTTGGATTCAAATGTTGCCTGTATAATTTACTACCTTAGTGATCCTGGCCAAGTCATTTAACCTCTATGGACCTCAGTTTCCTCAACTGTAAAATGAGAGGATTGGACCCATATTTCTTCCAGCTCAAAAATCTATAATCCCATGATACCATGATTGTACCCTTATCTTTTAAATTTGATTCAAAGATTTTTCTCCCTATCAATTTTCCTTCCCTAGTTGAATTTTGTTTATATGGAAGTTTTTCAATTTCATATAATCAAAATTATATGTTTTCTCTTCTGTGATTTATTCTATCCTTTGTTTAGTTAAGAATTCTCCCTTTAACTATAGATATGAAAGAAAAAATCTATCCATTTTGTCCAATTTTTATCTCCTTAAAGATAGATAAGTTAGAATGTTTCATATTTCTCTCTTAAATTGACTTTTACTTATGCAGCCATTGGTTGATTTTTTTTTCCTTTTATAGGACAGTGGTCCTTTATAGAAAAAAAAATCTCATCCTCCATGCATTCAAAGCATTCCTAATTTGTCCCCAATTTATCATCAAATCTTATCTCTCACTACTCTTCAACGTGAAACCTCTATCCCAATTGTGGAAATTTTTCATTCTTCTTTTCCTTCAGCCCAGCAAATATACACTATACCCATTACCATTCCTATTCCGTTGTTCATGCTGCCCCTCCCTTGCACTACCCACTTGCCCTGTCACATAATCTTAGTTTATCTTAGTGCCTATGGGAACCTCTTACCCTTCAAGATCAAAGGGTCCTAGCTTGAGAGTCAGGAGACACCATTGAAGGCCACATAATTTAAATCTCTTTTCCTCTAAGAAATTCTCCTCACCTGTGCTGCTGAATCTCTCCCTTTCTCAGACTCTTACATTTTTATCCTAGGTTATTTCTCTTTTATATCTCTTTTCAGTTGTTGTGAACTGCCTTTGAGCCATGGATTGAAGCATATACATTTTTATATCCCCTATCACACCTTGTTGCTGTCATTCATCCTTGCCATGTTGAGCATTTATTCATAAAATAAACATTTATTAGACACTTAGTGTGTGCCAGGCACAATGTTAGACACTAGAGCCAGAAAGACAAAAGCAAAAATAGCACATAGTAAGTACTTAATAAATAGCAAATGACTTGAGCTAATTTGTGAATTTTTATACTTAATTGCCATTATCATGTCATAAACTGGGTGTACCATCTAGTTTATGTTCATGCTTCTAGGCTTTAAATGTTACTATTTGTAGAGAGTATATTTATATTTGTACATTTCTTTTTTTTTTTGCCTTTTGGAGGGCAATTGAGGTTAAGTAACTTGCCCAAGGTCACACGGCTAGGTTTTTTATTTGTGTGTGCATTAAGTGTCTGAGGCCGGATCCGAACTCGGGTCCTTCCGACTCCAGGGCCGATGCTCTACTCACTGCGCCACCTAGCCGCCCTATTTGTACATTTCTTGTATGAAAAGAATTACCTCTCCAAAAAGTCTTGAATATGATTTGGTCCAGTCTGTTAAAGTTCTTCAGGCCTCATTCTTAATTAACTGGGAGTGTGACTGTGCATCTTACAGTACATCTAAATTCTTACTTTTCATTAACTTATAAGTATTTTTAAGCAACAGAAATGACAAAGGGAATATTTTTCTTATTGTTTTTTTTTTCATTTCAGTGGCAAAATAATCATAACAAAAATTGTAGAATTCATCCTCTCTCCAAAAACTAGTGAACACAAAACAAATTATAGGTGATCCTAAGAGAAGTTTTATTTGAGAAAGCTAAGAAAACAAAAGAGAAAACTGAATACTTCTTTATCTGCCCTCCTTGACTACCTTTAGGATCATAATTTTATAACATGATTTTTTTTTGGTTCCTTTCATGCAAAGGTAGGGAAAGAAGTCACATTTTTTTTATCCTCAGTATGTTATGGGACATTCATTTATTTAGGAAGGGATCAGTTCATTCACAGGCTATGATACACTAGTAGAAAATAGAACCAGATATAGAGTGCCCATGGCAGCACCTTGTCCACCATCATGCCCACATAGTCTAAAAACCATCCTCCCCCCTTTTGCCTGATCTTCATCTCTGTTTTCCTTTTATTTTATCCATTTGACTCTCAAGTGAATTTCTGACTCAAATAGCTTTTGAACCCTGGCCTTTATCTGCTTATTATTTGTTGATATTTTGGAGAGAACTTGAACTATTAAATTCATTGGCCTAGGGAACACATAGTCAGCTAGGTGGTGCAATGGATAGAATCTGGGGCCTGGAATTAAGACGACTCTTCTTCCTGAATTCAAATGTGGCCTTAAACACTTACTAGCTGTGTAATTCTGGGTAAGTCACTTCACCCTTTGTACTTCAGTTTCCTCATCTGTAAAATGAGTTGGAGAAGGAAATGGCAAACCATTCCAGATCTTTTCCAAGAAAACCCCAAATGGGTTCAGAAAGAGTTGGATGACTAAAAATGACTAATGACAACAACAAAATGGAAGTTCTGGTGAGAAAACTCCTTCTCTGCAACTTATGATCTTAAAGAATTGCTTGAGATAATGTAAGATTAAGTTACTTTCCAGGGTTTAAAAATGTGTTGAAGACTAGACTAGAACTCAGGTCTTATTTTTTTCTAAGACCAGTTAGTCAGTCAATAAGCACTTGTTATGCACTTATTGTATGCAAGGCACTATGCTAAGTTCTAGAGATACAAGAAAAGGACAAAAACATGATCCTTTCCCTTGAGGAGCTCATAGTCTATTTGGGAAGACAACATACAAGTAATTATGTAAAATAATATATCTCTACTGTGTAAATGGAAGCTAATCTCAGAGGGAAGGCACTAGAGATGGAGAAGATGGGTTTTGATCTAAGTCTCCAAGGAAGACGGGGAAGCTGGGGGGCCAAAGTGAAGGGGCAGAATATTTCAGGTATTGATTGGGTACAACCAGTACAAAGCCACAGTCAGAAGAAGGGAGGGACAGCAAGTAGCTAGTGTGGTTGGATTGTTGAATGTATGGAGGGAAATAAATCAGAAGACTGTAAATGTCCCGGGTTGGGAAGAGGCTCAAATGTCAGGCAGAAAATTTTATATTTGATTCTGCAGGTAATAAGGAGCCACTGGAGTTTATTGAATAAGGAGGTGAGAGGGTCAGACCTGTACTTTAGGAAAATCACTTTGGTGACTGAGTATAGGATGGATTAGAGTGGAGAGAGATCAATTAGAAGGTTATCACAATAGTTTAGTCAAAAGGTGATGAGGATGATGCTAGGCTAGTGGCTGAGTGAGTGAAAAGAAGGGAAATTAATGAGATCAGCTTTCAATGTACATCCTGCCTCAGATACTTACTGGGCTAGTCACTTAACCTCTGTTTGCCTCATTTTCCTCAACTGTAAAGCAGAGATAATAATAGCACTTACCTTGAAGGGTTGGTGTGAAAGCACCTGGTGTAGCACCTGGCACATAGTAGGTCCTATAGAAATGCTTAGTTCCTTCCCTTCCTCTTACTTTCATTCCTCCTGGATACACCATTCCACCTGTTGATAGTTGACCACTTGTCAACTCATAAAAACTTGTCACTTCATAAAAGTACCACTTGTTTCTAACCTTCTACCACCAGCTTCTTTACCAAAACAGATGACTATCTGTTGGTACGTTAACCTACTCCTGTACAGTCCAGGGTAACAGTACCCACTGTTTCACTTCCTATTTTTTCTCACTCCTGGCCCATTAGCAACCACACATAAACTTCTATGGATTCATACCATCTCTATGCTGACAATTCTCAAATCCACCTTTCCTGCCACAATCTCTTTGATGATCTCCAATCTTGTATATCCAACTGCCTTTTAGGCATTTCAAAATGGATGGCCAGTGGACATCTTAAACTCAATATGTCCAAAACAAAACTCATTATCTTTCCACCAAGTCCCCCTCAAGTCCCACCTTCTCTGTTCCCATAGAAGGCAGCAGCATCCTCCCTGTCCTGCAGGTTCACAACCTAGGTGTCATTCTGGACTCTTTCCTATCTTTCATTCAAACTGTTGCCAAAGCCTTTTTTTCACCTTTGCAACATCTCTTGAATTTGGCCCTTTCTCTCTTCTGATATTTTCATCACTCTAGTGCTAGGTTTTTGTTTGTGTGGATTAAGTATCTGAGGCCGGCTCCGAACTCATGTCTTTCTGACTCCAGGGCTGGCGCTCTATTCACTGCGCCACCTAGCCGCCCCCCAAGACATTCTCTTGACTCCCAGCATTCTCTCTCTCTAGCCTCCATACCTGGAACACTCTCCTCCACTCTAACTACGGACCTCCCTGACTTTCTTTAAGATGCAACTAAAATCCCACCTTCAGCATAAATCAGTTCTGGTACTTTTGCTTGGCTAATTATTTCCTATTTATCATGTAGATAACTTGCTTTGTGTATGTTTATTTACATTTTGTCTTCCCCACTAGATTGTAAGCTCTATGATGGCAGGGACTGTATCTTGCTTCTTTTTGTATCCCCAGCACTTGGCACAGTATCTGGCACATAGTAGAAACTTATTAAATGTTTATCAATTGATTGATTGATTGATGGAATAGGTAACAAGCAGGGGCATATATATATATATATATATATATATATATATATATATGTATTGCAAAACTGGGACAATCATGACAATGAGATAGAAGGCAGTAGTGGTGACCTGGTTGGGATATAAATGCATACCGCATTTCTTCTGTCTTTATATGACTTAAGCTCCCATATATTTTTTCTCAGCTACTGAAAGAAGATCCTGAATACATGTTATAATGATCAAAGGTCAGGAGACCTAGATTCTAGTTCTCTCTCTACTACTAACTCATAGTGTGAACTTGTCACTTCTCTCCTTTTAAAAAAAAAATGAGAGCGTTGTACTAGACGATAGCTAAGTTTCCTTTCATTTCTCATGTTCTGTGTCAGCATGGGATGCTGGAAAGATCACTGGACCTGCTAGTCAGAAAAACCTGGGCTCAAGTGCCGGCTTTGCCACTTACTAACTGTATAACCTTGGACAAGTCACTTGACCCCTCTTGAGCATCAATTCGCTCAACTGTACAATGAGGAAAATAATGCGCTACCTAACTCACAGGGAAAGTAAAAGTGCTTTGTAAACTTTAAAGTATTTTATAGATGTGACCTATTTTTATTATGAATCTAAGTGCTTTGCTATTTCAAGTGACAAAAAAGGGTCAGGCTCAGACCAAGTCGGTGTATGGGCTTGATTTTGATGATGATGTATTTGTAAGATTAAGGCAAAAAATTGATAGGCCAGGAGGATTTCTGTGCAGTTCTGTTGAGAAGCCCAACAGATCATGCCCCACTGACAAGTGACCCTGAGAATAAAAGCTTAGAGTCAAAGGATGCTGAGATGGCTGCCTCCCAGCAGCTAGTCCAGGCTCCCATGCGGGCAATACTGGTGCCCAGGACTACCAAGCTTGAAAGTACCCTTTGATGTTTTCTCTTTAAGAAACTATGATGCTATCAAAGGAATGAAGGACTTGACAGCATGTCGGAACTTACCTTTTAAAACACCTGCTCTTGGGACTTTTTTGCTCTTTGGAGTTCCCAGAAACTATAGGCACATGCCAACACAACAAACTAACTTTATGGTACAGATTATTTTTATATCATTATATTAAAACTACACATCCTACAAATAATCCAGACAGGATTTTCCCCCATTTGGTTGTTTGGTCAGTCAACTGGCATTTATGAAACACTTACTACGTGCCAGGCACTATAGTGAGTGCTGAAGATATGAAGAAAGGCAAAAATAGTCCCTGTCCTCAGGGAGTTCATATTCTAATGGGGACAACATGTAAAAAACCATGTATATTCAAGAGTGTAAAGAGGAAGTGGGAAGTGATCTCAGAGGAAAGGCACTAGTCAGTTGGGGGAGGGACATTGAGCAAGGCCTCCACATGAAGGTCTGATTTGAACTGAGTCTAGAAGGAAGCCAGAAAGTGGTGGCAAAGATAGAACTGGGGGAAGACATAGTAGGTGCTTAATAAATGGTTTGTTGATCCACTGACTGACTGACTCATTGATTCATTATTGGGTAAAGTGAGATGCTAAAACCTTTGATTCCTTCCCTGCTCTTCTCCTTCAGCAATATTTCCAGAAGCAGTGTCTTGGAGCCTCTACTTTATTGTGGGGGGGGTGACTTCTGCGATCTCTGTCCTGAGGTATCTGTGAGGTTTGCCCTCTGTTCCCCTCCCAAATTTGCCATTGATGCCAGAATTCCTGGTTATAACTCATGTATTACAGCTTCTTTATACTCCTGAAAAAAAAACCCAAAAACAATTAAAACATTTTGGTAACCTTATAGTCAAAATGCTCAGCTTCCCTTTAGAGAAAAAAGAAAAATTTCTAACTTATAGTTTGTGTGCATGTTGACATGTTTTAATTCCACAGTCCCTGTTTCAGACTCCTCAGGTGTACTGCACCCAATAATAATGCCATAATAACATCTTTAAATATGAAGGGCAAAAGGAAGTCTAATTCCCTGGAACTCTTAGAACTGGGAGGAAGGGTCAGCACAGAGGGGATTTGCAAAGATTGGCTTTGGACATTGGCATACTAAGGATAGGTAGCTGTGGTTATCAGACACCAGTTATTTATTTATTACTTTTCCAAAAAGCAGCGATTATTCTTACCCAGAAACCTTTGAGGGCAAAGAAGTTACTCAACATTGATGGGCTCAGTTAGGACTTTCCACACTGCTGGACACTTTCACTCGAATATTCCATAGATACCTCAAACTCGACATCTTCAAAACTGAACTCTTCATCTTGCCTCCAAAATTTATCCTTCTTCCTAACTTTCCTACTGCTCCCTATTACCTCTTGGATTAATACCAGGACTTCTCTTTGGCATTTAAAATGCTTCATAACCTGGTTCCAATCTACCTTTCCAGCTTTATTATACATTATTTTTAATATGTTCTTTGCCAGTTTGGTTTTCTTGTTCTTTTCACACATTCCATTCCATCCCTTGTCTCCATGTCTTCATACCAGCTACCTCTCATGCTTGGAATGAGCTTACTCCTTATCTCAAAATCTTGAAGTAGCTAGTTTCTTTAAAAACTTGATTCCAGCATCACCTTCTTTTCTACATGAAGCCTTCCAGATCCTTCCTGCTCCCACCCCCCCTCCAATTACCTAATATTTTACATATATTTTTATATAAATGCATTGCTATCTCCCCTGATAAGCTCTCTAAGAGTTTAGATTGTTTCATTTCTGCCTTTGTATCTCCACTGCCTAATACAGTATCTGGCACCTCACTGATGCTTGTAAGTTGATTGTCAACCAGCCATGCCCCTCGTGTCCAATCAGTCACCAAACCCTGCTTATTCTGCCCTGGCACTATCTCTCCTATTAATAATCTCTATTCCATTGACACTGCAACCACCCTAGTTCAGACCCTTATTTCCTCCTATTAAATTATTTTAATAGTCTGTTAACTCATCTCTCTTTCTCCAGCGTCTCTCTTCTCCAATCCGTGCTTCACACTGATAACAAAAAAAAAAAAAAAGCTTCCAAATGCATAGATCTAGTCAATCAGTTCCCTGCTCAGGAGTCCTCATTGACTTCCAGCCCAGGTCTACTTCATTATCTACCGAACAAAATGCTAGAAACTCTAGCTAGCATCTGAGACCCTCCACAATCTAGCTGCAGCCTACCTTTCTCATACTTTCCTTCATGCACACCATGCTCTGGGCAAACAGGACAGTTTGTTTTCTGCTTCCATATGTTTGCATATGCCTAGAATTCACTGTCTCTTCCCACCTTCATCTACATTTCTATCTCTAAAAAAATCTTCATCCTTCATTTTCTAGCTCAAGTGCTACCTTCTCCATGAAACATGCACTGATCTCTTTAGCCAGAAACCACTCCTCCCTCCTTGAATCTTTCAAGCCACTCTGATAAATCTTTCCTTTAACATTTTCTAATAGGTGTTAGGCAGCTTAGTGGATAGAGTAGTGGCCTTGGAGTTAGGAAGACATGAGTTAAAATCCTGCCTCAGACATTTATAGCTGCTCAGCCTTGAGCAAGTCATTTAATCTTTCTCAGACTTAGTTTCCTCATTTGTAAAATGTGGTTGATTATATTACCTACTTCATAATGTTGTTGTGAGGATAGAATAGGATAATACATAAAATACTGACTATTGTTATCATAGTATTGTTATGTATATGTCTTATCCCCAGTACTAGTTAAATTGTAAGCTCTTTGAGGGCAGGGACTATGTTGCTTTTCTTTTTTATATTTTTCCTCCTTGCTTACTTAAAACAAAGCTTTACAACTAGTGATAACTTGATGTTTATGGAATTGAATTTTTTGACCAGCTGACTTTCAGAACACAGGTTACACAAGGGCATGTGATGAAATTTTTTAAATAAATAAGTAGAGTGGGAATTCAGCCATTTAAAATAAATCTTTAACCTTGATCCCTGTTTTCTCCCTATATTCCTCATTCTTCTTCCCCTTGATCTTACTAATGCTAGATCAGCATACACAAAATTTACTGGTGTACATGTATATGGAAAGCTGCCCCTGATGCATTTATAACTCATCATGACCTTTATTCCCCTCCACTGAGAATATATTTCTCTTGCTAGGCCTAGGAGAAAGGCTTACCAATTCATTTTCATTTGAATGATTTCCAATTGTGGAGAGAGGGCTTTGGTGTAAGAAATAATTTTTTCAATGAAGCTTAGTTGCTGGTGTTTCATTTCATCTGGAAGGGGCAGACACAGGACTGAGCTAATGGGCTTTAGATGGACCTTTGACTACACTTTGCTCCTTCCTTCTTTGGTCAGATGGCAAAGGGTAGTGAAATGAGTTCTAAAAATCAGAAGACATGAGTTCTAATCTCAGGCTTCCCTTAACCTCTGAGAGCCTCAGTTTTTTTCAACTGCAAAACAGTTAAAACAGTCTATTCTGGATACCTCACAGGGTTCTTGTGAGAATGAACTGAGATAAAAATGTTTAGAAAATTGTGTTATGTGTGTTTGAGGTATTATTATTATTATTATATGAACTGTTTCAGTGGGTTCTAGGAATTTGAGGACTCATATCCCCTGAAAAACTTCAAAACAATTTCCTGTTTCTAGAAATCTTAATTTCTAGAAAGAGAAGGAAATTGCTTTTCCTCCCCAAATCCATCAGTATTTATTTCCTTGGGGCTTGGCATTTTAATCTATTTTTATGTTTATCTTGTTTTTCCTTTTATTCTACTTTGATGTTTGCCGCGTTCTGAGTGGGCATTCATTGCCATTACTTTAAACACACCAACATCCAATCATTCTTGTTTGTTTGGTTCTCCATGTTTTATATAATTTCTATTTAAATCTTGGCAAATAAAATAGTCTAATTTTGCCCTTTGAATGCCCACAGCATGCATATTTCCCAGGCAGGATTTATCTCAGACTGTTATACTTTTTTTAATTTTATTAAACTCTTTAGTTTTAGTGAAATTGCTGTTTCTTGCTGTCTCCCAGCCTGCAATTATTTTAATTAACTTTTTAAAATTTTCTTTTGCTTGACGTTTTATTTTTCAGACACCCCTCATAGAACCTCACGTTCCTCTTCGTCCTGCTAAAACCATTACCCAGGTAATGGAATGTAGGTGGGTTGTATAGCTAAGAGGTCTAAGGTTTAAAGTAAATATTAGTGAGGTAGTCTGTATGTCAAAGAATATGTGAGGAAAATATCAATGTACTTACTAAAGATGTTTGGTGTGTATCTAGGGCTTCTCTCTCATATGTATTTATTATTATGTGCTGTCCAGAAGGACACTGTAAGTATACGGGTGGCTTTCACTTGATAGAAAGCCAAAAGATCAGATTTGAAAGCAACTTTTGAATTTGTTCAGTTTGCTGTTCTTCTTTAATTCCCTTTTCTTTTTCCCATTTTTCATCCTTCTGCCCCCTTAATTAAAATCTAGGTTCCTTCAGAGAAGATCCTCAGAGCTGGGAAAATTTTACGAAATGCTATCCTCTCCCGAGCACCTCACATGATAAGAGATCGAAAATACCATCTAAAGACTTACAGGTGTGTGAACTGCCTCTGAAGATCCAATAACGTCTGTGACTGATATTACTGTGGTAGCCTCTCACGTATGGGATCTTGGAACTGGAACGTAGTCCAGGAAAATCAGCAAACTTCCTTTGGGCCTAAACATTTTCTAGTCACATCTAGTCAATAGTCAGTAAACATTTACTAAGCGCCTACATTTTTTGCTATTCACTGTACTAGGCACTGGGGGTACAAAAACCAAAAATAGAAAGACAGTCTACCCTCAAAAGGAAGGTGAAAAGCAAGGTGGCAGGACTGTGAAGGGCATGATGGAGAAGTTAGAGACATACCAGAGTATTGCTGCCAGGTGAGAAATTAGATGTCCTAAAGCTAACTCTGAGGCTGTTTTGGAGTTCATGGGTCCACCCTTCAATAAGATAGGCAGAAGGTAGTGATGAGCTAGAATGCCAAGACTAATGGAATCTTGAAAGATTATGAAGTTTTGTTTTTTTTTTTTTTCCAATAACGAGCTTCCTGGAGCATAGTGAAGAAGTCAGAGTTGTGCCAGGGCAATGTAGCATATCTCGTTCCCAAGGGAGACTTACAGGTATTCTTGAGATTTGCTTGGGATATGTCAATGCAGAGAGGCATCCAAGTGCTCTCTGATTATCTCTTTTATTCTAATGCTCACTGGAATGATCAGCAGGGCCAACACTCATTTTGGTCTCTCTTGGCCAGTGATGGCAGAAAAGTTTGTGCAGTTCCTGGTAACCCCACAAGTGATCCTTGCATTTCTTACCAGTATTGGCAGAGGAAGCCAGGGAAGCTGGCTATTTCTACTTCTTGTTTACAAGAGAGGGATATTCTAGGAATTAATGAGTAAATAAATGTACAGAAGCTGTTTGGAGCTCTTCTGATGAAAGGCACTATAAAAGTGGCAATCTTCATTACACAGAACTTTTTTTTTTTATTTCAGTGATTTGCATCATCTCTAATTAGTTGTTTCTCCCAACATCCCCCCACTGTGAGGAAGACAAGTACCGTTCCTTGAAAATATAAAGTGCTGCATAATTTTACTTGTACAGCATCTTTCATCTGAGTAACTCATGGGGCTTTGCAAACCTTCACGCTTTCATCCTGGGTTCTTCCCAGGTGAAGTAAATTGACACTTTGACCTCTTTCATTTTATTTAGAACTTTCGCTGGAATTGTCCAAGTACTGGTTCCTCTCTTGCTAGCAATTAAACTACCAGATAATAGTGCTTCTTTGACTGTCCTTAAGTTTCAGAATAGAGTGGGTTCTTCCTGCTGTTTCACTTAACCTGTATTATTATTTCCAGAGTTTTCTCATAATTGCTTTGAGGTGGAGAGGAGGATCTGGTCAGCTAGAGTTTCAGAAACTGAGATACATCACACTGAACTTATCCATGTTAGTCATTTAAAGTGATAGGGGGAAGGGAAGGAAGGACTTCTCTTTACCAATTTATTTTAATCTGATTTCTCCTTATTTCTACTTATATTAGACCAACTTGGTATTCCCCATTGGCAATAATCAATAGCCTACCTCTGTGTCTTTGCATAGGCTGTCCAACATATATACCTGGACCAGAAATAATCTGTCAATCCCTCAGTAAGCGTTTATTAAGCACTTTCTATTAAACACATTTATTAAGCCAGACAGCATACTAAGTGCTGGAGATCTAAAAAAAAAAGAAAAGAAGGAGGAGGAGGAGGAAGAAGAAGAAGAAAGAAGAAGAAGGAGGAGGAAAAGGAGGAGGAGGAGGAGGAGGAGGAGGAGGAGGAGGAGGAGGAGGAGAAGAAGGAGAAGGAGAAGGAGGAGGAGAAGGAGAAGGAGAAGGAGAAGGAGAAGGAGAAGGAGAAGGAGAAGGAAAAGATAGTCCCAACCCTCAAGGAACTCGAATGGGTTCTGCCTTCTTTCCTCTGTCTCTTAGAATCTCTACCTCCCTTTTCGATTCATAAGTATCATATCCTACACAAAGCCTTTCTTGACCCCTGCCCCTACCCAATGTTAATTTTCTCTACCTCTCTCAGCATTTTGTGTGTGTATGTATGGTGTCCTGAAAGTCTTTAGTGCAGTTTCAAGCTATTAAAACTAATTATTAAATTATTTTTAAACATTACTGAAGTTATCAAAGGTTAAAACTGCACTAAGACTTTTAGGACATTGTGTATCTTTGTGTATACATGTGTATATACATTGTGTATATACATATATACATGGATCCACATACACGCATATGTGTATGCACCCAAATATCTGTTATAAGTATATGCTCTAAATACATATGCACGTGCACATACAGTATATAGATCTCCATATACGTATGTATCTATACACGTGTACTTAGAACAGATGTGTATAGTATGTTATGTATGTGTTTATATATTTGTATATGTGTGTATACATACTCTGACATGCTTCATGTTGGTTTATCTGTAAAAATGCTATTTTCCTCTAATAGAAGATAAGCTTGAGCACAGGTGTTTATTATACTTTTCTCTCTATTCCTAGTCCTTAGCATAATATCAGCTACATTTGGGGGGCAGGGTAGTAAGGAACTCTAGACCTGTGATTTTATTGTTGTAGGCTCCTTCTGGTAAGTAAACTCCCTCTACCAATGCAGTTCAGCAACTGTTTTGCCCTTAATTAAAAACATAATACATGTAATGGCTAGCCTTGAACCCATCTTCCTAATTCTGAGACCAGCTTTATATCTACTACACCATGCCAACTCTTCCCTTGTACACAGTAGTTGCCTAATAAATGTTTGTTGAATGGTAGTTAATTGATGCATTCATTTGCCTCCCCTTAGGCAATGCTGTGTGGGAACAGAATTGGTCGACTGGATGATACAGCAAACTCCCTGTGTTCATTCCCGGGCACAGGCTGTGGGAATGTGGCAAGTTCTTTTAGAAGAAGGTGTTCTCAATCACGGTAAAATTAAAACTGTTATTGGAAAATTCACAGCACATCTTACATTGCCGATCAGGGTTTACATAGATTTCCCAAATGGGAAGGGGAAAAAAAAAGAATGATGGTCCCATTAGGGTTTCAGCAGAATTAATGTCTTATTTTAGGAATACAAGTTCAGCCACTGGATAATATTGATTGCTGAATTCCATCATTATCCCTTCCTAACTCAGGAGAATAAATGAAAGGAAAATGAAATTGTAACCCAAGGGCATCAGTTCCAGTTATGTTTATTAGTTTGTATTCATGGTCCATTGATAGTGTGATTACATTGTGAGCAACATACAGCCATCCTGACATAGGACCAACTGAAGAGCATGAAATGTGCTGCTGGGCTGATGACATGAAAGTTGGTAATGAATTTAAAAGCCTCCTTTTAAATGCATCATTGTGTAAAAGAATCTATTTGTGGACCTACTGTATGACCTCATTGAAAATCATAAACGTTTTGTCAAAGGAACACATGCTACTCAGGCTCCCATGTCCCTGTGATCAATTGTCAAAGAGGATGGATATTTGGGGACTGGGGGAGGAGTGGTGTTGCTCTGAGGTGGTGAGCTTTAAGCTAAGAAAATTTCAACAAACTGATCAAACATTGAGTACGCCCATTCAGCAACACCAAAAGTCCTGGGGATGATTTGTAAACCTAATCTTTATTATCTGGCAGTACTGGGGCACCATCAGGCAGGCTCTGAAATATGCCTGACATGTAGGTGATGAAGTCTCCTGGGCTTACTCTCAGACAAGATCCAAATCTTTTGTTGGTCTTCAAGGCAGAAAGAATTCCCCCACCACCACTCCCTTTTTCTCAGAGTTTGGACTGAGAAAATTTCTCCATAGGGGTCTTCTAGGAGTATGACCTACTTTGTCTGTAATTTTTACTTGAAAATGTTTATATAACTGCAAAACACATTAGAAATTAAGAAAAAAGTTTCCTCTGGAAGGAGTAAGTACTTTAAAAAATTACAGATCATGGTGTCTTTTAAATAGAGTGAGCCCTGACAGGACAACTGCACCTTTTGCTACCTTTTGTATACCCAATGAAGAGTCAGTTCTTACTGGACAAACTGATCAGCATCCTCAGAGCTCAGCTACCAGTCATTCTTTTGCTTTACAGAATTTGGCAAGTGCTCCTAAAGGGAATTTTAGGGAAATCCCTTGAGAGAGGTGTGTCAGAATAGGATGTAGATGGTCCTCATGACTGCAAATAGGAGGTAATGCGTTCCAGCTGTAAAACACTGGGCAAGGCAGACATGAGAAGGGTGTATCAGCCTCATCATTTAGCTGCCATTTGGTTCTGCTTGCTTGGGAAGTTTCCTTTGCTTTTATTGAATTGCAACAGCCACCCAGTGTGTCCCTACAGAGAGCAGGCAGGATCTGTGAGTCAGGTGTGTAACGGGAGATATCCCACTATTCCATGTTGCCCTTAGTGGACCAGGAGCACCATTTCCAAGATAAATATTTGTTTTATCGATTTCTGGATGATGAGCATGAAGATGCCCCTTTGCCAACGGAGGAAGAAAAGAAGGAATGTGATGAGGAACTGCAGGACACCATGCTGATCCTGTCACAGATGGGACCTGATGCACATATGAGGATGATCCTCCGGAAACCGTGAGTGAGAAAATCAAAATTGACCCACTTTAGACTGTTATCTAAGCAGCCTGGGGGTGGGGGCCTTACCAAGGTTTACGGAGTGGGAGGAAGTGTTTATTTCCAAAGCCCTGCCCTCTCACAGAACAAAGGAACATTCATGGGATCTGCAGCACAGTAATCTGCTTGTCTTAAACCCAGGCACCTTCAGTTCACTTCTGACTTAGGTGAAGCTATAGAGATTCTCAATAGCCAGTTTGTGTGCTGAGGACCTAAGTCCCATTACCTTTGACCATTCCTGGTCTAGTGTGTCTGTGAGCTGTCCTGGTGCCAAGTTATAACCAATCCTTTCCTCACTAATGCTACCAGAATGAACTAAATCAGAATATAATTGGTCCTCTGCCTTCAGTCACTAAAAAGGACAACACCATGATTTATTTCTTCTCTGCCCATCAGCAGCCCCATTCCCTGCTCTTCTTGTCTATTCCAGATAATCCAACCTAATCTCCATCAGCTATCTAGCAGGGTTTAGTTTGGGTTTTGGTCCAGTTCTGTGATTCAATGTAAAGAAATTCATTTCTACTCAGGAAGATCTGGCAAGTGCTCAACTATTTAGTCATACAGAGTTGATAAGGGGCCCTGAGAGGTTAAGAGGCTTGCCCAGAGTCACACAATCCATTTATGTAAGAGGTAGGAGGGGAACACAGGTAGTCATGACTCTGCGGCCAGCCTCTAGTCACACAATCCATTTATGTAAGAGGTAGGAGGGGAACACAGGTAGTCATGACTCTGCGGCCAGCCTCTGTCTCCACTATACATCTCAGTCTGACCGGATTTAATCTGGTTAATTCATCCTTTAAGTCAATTGGTACATATTTTATCAAGAAACCCCATCCCAGTAATAGTTCCCATTTCCATAGCTCTTAACAACTTTAACAAAGTGCATTCTTACATGCTGCCCACCTCCTGACAGAAGGGTGATAGATCCAAGTGGCAGGAAGAGAGAGATGTTTTCGGACACAGTTTGTGTGTGGATTTGTTTTGCTTGACTGTACTTATTTATTACAGTGATTTTGGTTTTCTTTTCATGGAGAGGAAATAAAAAGTCTCCTTTCTTTTCAAGGAGACTTTTTATTTCCATCCTTCCAATTAATCATACCTACAACTATAGAAATGATTATTTACCAAAAGATACAGCATAAAGAACTGGGCTGAGTCAGGTCTTAAGTTTTCTCTCTGACACATCTAGGCTATGTGACCTCAGGCCAGTAATGCAAGTAAATCTCTGTAACTGTTACTCCCTCTTCATTAGGGAGGGAGAGTGGAGTTAGCAATATAGTTGCCAAGAGAGAGAGAGAAAGAGAGAGAGAGAGAGAAAGAGAGAGAGAGAGAGAGAGGGAAGAAAGAAAAAAAGGAGACATTGAAGCATTTAAAAAATATGCACGGAAGAAAATTGAAGGAACTTCAGCAGGAAACACAGACAAATAGGACAGCTTTGAAATTAATGTTAAAGTTATATATATATATATATATATGTAATACAAATTCACATATAATTTTTTCCTCTTATTTTTAGATGGAAATTTTCTTTTGTTTGTGTTTGCTAAATTTGGAATGAATGAAAATGAAATTTTAAAAACTATCCTTTTTTAACAACAATTCTGTGAAGAAATTAGAATGAGTACTCTCATTCTCATTTTACAAGCGAGGAAACTGAGGCCCAGTGATATGACAAGAGTTGCCTTGCTTCCACAGGGCTACAAAATGTTTTTTGTAGATAATGTTTTAGAACTGAAAGAGCAATCTAAACTCTGCTACTTACTTCTTGTGTAAACTTAAGTAAATCATTTGGCCTGCTTGTTCATGTTAGAGGTCCCCGAGAGCTCTAAAATCATGTAAGCGAGAGAACAATGACATTTAAATCCAGGTTGACTTGATTCCAAATCTAACACTCATTTCACTATGTCATCATACTTCTATCATTTGAGTCACTCAAAAAACATTTTTTAAGCACCTACTATGTATGCTCTCTGTGCTAAGGATACAAAGAAAGAGGGAAAATAGTACCTGTCCTCCGAGACCTCACAGTCTGATAGAGGAGATAATATGTAAACATAAGTACAAACAAGTTATATACAGGGTGAATTGGAAATGACCAGCAGGAGGAAGGGGCTAGAATTAAAGAGGAATCAGGAAAGGCTTCTTATATAGAAGGTGGGATTTTAACTGGACTTGAAGGAGGCCAGGGAAGCCAGGGGGCAGAAATGAGGTGGGAGAGCATTCCAGGTATGGTGGAGAGTCAGAGAAAATGTCTGGAGTCAGGAGGAACAATAGCAAGGAGGCCAGTCTGGAGGGAGGAGGGAGGAGACCAGTGTCACTAGATCACAGGCATGTGGGATGTTGGGAGGTGAGGAGGTGGTGTGCAGGGAGTGTGTGTATGTAAGGTGTAAGAAGACTAGAAAGGTAAGGGGTAGGGCAGATTAGGAAAACCAAACAGAGGCTTATATATCTGTAAGCAAGAGGGAGCCACTAGAGTTTACCAAGTAGGAGGGCGACATGGTCAGACCTGAGCTTTAGAAAGATTACAGCTGAGTGGAGGATGGATTAGAGTCTCTACATGAGAAGCACCAGGATAGGCATAGGGGAAGATATAAAGGAAATAGAAGACTTTCTGTGAAGCCTTCCTTGATCCTTCCAGCTAGAAGTGATCCTTACTCTTGGAATCTTTCAGGTGCCTCTGTTTGACATCTCCTAATTACTTAATCATTTTCTAATTCTTCATTACAGTTATTTGTGTACATGTTTCTTAAGGGTAGGGAGATGTAATTTTTCTTTTCACCTTTCTATCTTCAGTGCTTTGAACAAAGTAGGCACTCAATAAATTCTTGTTGAATTTAATTAAGCTGTGTTCTACTTAGGGATGATTTGGCAAATTGTTCTGAAGCTATCCACATACAGACAGATGTTTTCCTGCTAGAAGTGAAATCATCTCTCCACCCTAAAACCAGTGCCAACCAGATGTAAAAGTTGTCACTGAATCACTAGTCTGGCCTACAATTATTATTGGTGTGTCCCAGACGAGGCTACTGAACTGTATTCTTCATATATTCCCTGGGCTCTATCCAAGAATGATCTATCCCTCAGACCAACTGTCACAATGTTGTCTTTATGAGACTTTTTATTTCCATCCTTCCAATTAATCATACCCACAACTATAGAAATGATTATTTACCAAAAGATACAGCATAAAGAACTGGCCTGAGTCAGGTCTCAAGTTTTCTCTCTGACACATCTAGGCTATGTGACCTCAGGCCAGTAATGCAAGTAAATCTCTGTAACTGTTACTTAGTAGAGGTGATTTGCATTTCCTTATTGGGAGATCCTGATATCAAGGGCATCATTGGTCTGATCCTTCCCATAAAAACATATACGTATATTTGTATGTATATATTTGTATTTGTATATATGTGTATATGTGTGTGACTACATATATATGTGTGTGTGTGTGTATGTTTATCCCATTATATCTCCTATCGGAACTTTCTGCAAGCTCCTTGTCGTCCTCCAAATCAATGATGTCAAATTCAGATAGAAACAGATCTCTGCAGCTGCATGTTGAATTAGAAAACCACAAATCAACATTATCTGTGTTGTATTATATTTTAATTTATTTTGTTAAATATTTCTCAATTACATTTTAATTTGATTCCAGACATACTGGGGAGTTTTGTGGGCTGCTTGAGGGTTGCTTAAGCCATGTGGTCTCTCAAGTTTGTTACCTCTGCTCTAAATCATTTTTATTTCCTTCCCCATGAGCTCCAGAGGGCCCTCTTTGACTTGTTGCTACTACATAATTCCAAAATATGCCTTCTGTTATAGTAAATTAATCCTCTTTTCTTCATCCTTCTTCCAACTCTATCTTTGCTTGTCCAGACATCTAGGATATTTTCCTTTCTTTCTCCCATCATATTGCTGTAGCTAAAATTTATCTGTTATTAGGTTGTATTTTTTTTTCATATATCCCTTACCAATGACTTACCAAGCTAGACTTGTGAAAACTCCCTCACGATCAAAAGTACTATGACTTTGTTTCAGTGTGGGTATTATTTTGACAATTCCATACCTCAGTAGTTGGTTTCATGAGTTGCCATGTTCCCCTCCTCCCTAAATTCAATCCCTGGTCATCAGCTCTCTGGTGATAACTTCTCTAAACATAGGGTTGTTCTTAATATTAAGTGTGTTGGCTAAGCCCATCCTCAGAGTCATTCCAGCTTGGTAGAACTTTCCAGTCTTATGCTCTTTTGTATAACCTTCCAAGCCAAGCTGACAAGCATCTATAGAGTACTATGTGCCAGGCAAATGTGCTAAGTGCTGAGGATACAAAGAAAGGCAAAAAACCAGTCCTTGTTCTCAAAAAGCTCACAGCCTAATGCAAAATGCAAAATGTAAAGTATAGGCAAGCAAGTGTACATGCACATATATGTTCTATATATACATATTGTATACTACATATACAAGTGTGTGTGAGTGTGTGTGTGTGTGTGTGTGTGTGTGTGTGTAAAACCCAAGGTTACCTTCACAGCATGAACAAGCATGAAAGTAGAATGTTGTTAGAAGCTATGACCAGGATGGGGCTACTGGAGCTTTGCTCCAGCAGGAGAAATTACTCAATAGTGAAAATATTACCTGAGGATGGGAAAACATAGAGGGCTGCTGACAAGAGCCTATATTCCTCTATGGAAGAAGGCAATCATGGGACTTTATAAAGCGGGGCAGTAGAACCAGGGCCTAGTGGCACTGCCGGGATGTAGAGCTGGTGACAAGGTAGTTAAGAGATAAAGAGAGCACACCTGCAGGGGGCCTAGCTTGACTGTCTCCCCAGGTAACCTGGGCAAAGGCCAAGACTGGTGTGACCAAGGCTCTCAGCCAGCCTAGGGTCGGAAAAGAAGGTCCAGTCCTGGCCTGGCGATCTAGTCCCCTACGTTCAGACAGTGAGAGGACCTTCAGGTGCTATTTCATAGAACAGTTTGTCATCCAGGGAGAGAGAACACCCAGAGACCATCAGCCTATATAGGTCACAAGGGTGCGTGTGTGCATGTGCATGTGTATCTATTTGGAAAGAGGGAATTAGAAGGATACACAGAAGAAGGGAGATAGTACATTAATACTTGCCAGAGAACTGTGCCTTCCTGTGTCCCTATATACTTCTCTTTCCTTGAAAGTTTTTTTTTTCCTTACTATTCTAACTTTTCCTCAAGTATGGAAGTTGGGCTGAAGGATTAGGTTAAAAATTCATTAGACTTCCCTATGGAAGGGGTCGGGGGGTCATGCCAAAGGCTCTACTCCTGTAGGGAATAAGAGTTAGGTCACCTTAGGGAGGGGAAAATGCTCCTAGGCCTCAGAGTTTGCTTTAGCCTCCCAGCAGTCTACCCTAAAAGAAAGGGTTTGGTGGTACTTCAAGCGGGGCAAGGCAGAAGTTGGAAACAAACCCTGAACACAGCTTAGCTGGTTCTTGGACAACAGCAAGGCAACACTCTACTGGATTCATGCTCTGGCCTTCCTGACTGGTATTCCTACCAGATCTTACACTCCACTGGTATATACTTTGAGGCTCCAAGGATACCTCTGTACCCCCAGTGACACAGAAGCAGAACCCTCAGTATCATTAGTGAAGGGTAATTTGCAACCCAAATATAAGTACAGTGAAGTGAAGTAAATGGAATCCCCAGATCTCACAGGTGGGGTTAAAATCCATTTTTTCTGAATCCAGTGAGCTCTTTCACCACATCATACACTCTTCTTTGAACCCTCTGAAGTAAACCCTTTTGAACTTAGCTAGGCTTGTCCTCAGACAAACAAATTCAATGTAGGCTGATATTTGAAGCCTTTATCTCCTCAGTAGAGCCTGATGGAGTTTGTGCTATGTTATCTCAGCATTAATAATCAAGGAACTGCAGTTACCTCACCAGCCCAATGTGGCATAGAAGTATTAATGCCTTTAAGTAAACTCATTGATCCACTGAGGAATTTAATGACATGTCCCTAACTTCATGCAGGGAGATAGATTACTAGATAGAATTGACCCTTGTTGGTTCTAGTCCATTGTGTAACAAAAAAACTTTTGAATGCAACTAACATAGGCTGACAGAATCACTAATTATCTTTCTTTTTTTATATACCTCTTAGGCTTATTACCCATTGTATCCTATCACTCTTCAGTGATAGTTGTACTTGAAAGCTTGGACTCAACTTTGTTGCCCATCAAAATTCAAATTTCACCAATTTTATAAGGTTCTGAGTGTATTGGCGGTGGGAGACAATTTGTGAATGTTCCATGTCCACATTCCATATACAATATTGAAAGCAATAGAATTGTGCTATCTATTATAACTAGTTTCATATTTATTTATTGGAGTGACAGCCCCAAGGAATCAGAAAGTGGCCAATAAAGAGAACAATAAAGCTGTATCTATTAAGCACCCAAGATTTCAATCTACATATTCAGATACTTGTTCCTGTGTAATCAGACTGGTTGTTGATTCAAACAAAATTATCCTTAAAAAACAAACACACAACTTTTGATTACTAGAAAGAATAGGGACTTCCTAATTTATTTATTTATTCCTAATTCATTTCCCATAATGGTAATGAAAACTTTTGGACAAATTCAGCTAGAATTATCAACACTGTTATTTATCATTACTTTTCCTGGGTAAGCCACATTGAGTGTTTCACTGCTGACCCTGAAAACATAGGACATCTTTAAAGGTCTTGGCAAGACTCACCATTTTGTTGTCCGGACTCTGAGGACATAACAAGAAGGCAGATACATTGACTCTATGGCCTGTACAGGACCCTCCAATTTTTCAACCCAACACAGCTGCATTTTACAATAGTCACCACTGCCAGAGAGGTTGCAGAACTCTGATAATTACTAGGAAAGAAATAACACAATATTCTTTGATGAGAAGATTACTTTGAGAATTTGATTGTATAATGAAGATGTTGCTTTGAAAGGTACTTCCTATTGTTCTGAATCTGAGACTTGCTAGCAAAAAAAAAGTGTCACTTGTTTTGACAGGCTACTTAGAAAAATTCTCTGTTTATTACATTAACTGCAGCATTTTATCTGTCAAACTATGAAAGAATGTCCTATAGTTTAAAAAACAGAATAGAGCTTCAGGGATTTTTTTTGGCATGCTCTTGTTGCTATTGGTATTGGGGGAAAAAAACACATACATTTTGAATGTGAAATTAGCTTTTTGTGCCATGGCAGGCAGAGTGGTTCACAATGCCCCATTTCGCAGGTGCAGACCTGGAGGGTGTGTGAGGGCAAATGCTGGAGGATGATGACAGTTTGATCATGCAGCTGTTACAGCCCTGAGATAGAGGAATCATCCTAAAAATGGGCTTTTGAATGTTATAGTTTTTATTTTACATTATTTATAGACTGTGGGAGGTTACCTTATACAAAATTGATACAAACAAGGCTCCTTTTCCAAGAAACTTATTTGGTTCATGTTGTTTTTAATCACTTTGGGCAAAAGACATGGGTGGAGTAGAAATAAGTGAATATGTAGGGTGACAACATATTCAGAGTCATAAGTAGGAGACCGACTTGCACAAGGATGCTTAAAGAAGAAAGCAGAAAAAACACTGTCTGCTGACCTCATCATTTAAGTGAAATTGATTTCTCCAAAGTTCCCAGTGACCTCTTCAATTGCTGAATCAAGGAGTCTTTTCTTAATCCTTAACCTCTTTCTCTGCCAAACTTGAAATCTCAACCCCTCCCCCTGGGTATTCTCCATTCTGGGGCTATTTGTGAAACTGCTCTTTTTGGGGTTCTCTTCCATATCTGACTGCTTCTCCTCAGTCTCTTTGCATGACTTGTCAACCATATCACATGCTGGAACTGTAGGTATACCCAAAGACACTGCCCTGGGCTCCCCTTTCTTCTCACTCTGCATTTTCTCACTTGGTAAGCTCATCAGCTTCCATGGAGCTAATTATCATCTCTATCTTGATGACTCCCTGATCTATCTGACCCCACTTTCTCTCCTGAGTTTCAGTTCCACATCCTGTTAGACATTTTGAACTGGATATCCTAGAGACATCTCAAACTCAGCATTTAGAAAATAGAACTCATTATCCTTCCTCTAAAACATGTTCCCCTGTGGGAACAATTAGCCACTTGCCCTTTATTTTCACACATCCCTTCCAAACTTCCTTGTTGATGTTGAGGGTGCTACCATTTCCAGTCACTGAAGTTTGTAACCGTGGTGTCACCCTTGACACCTCACTCTCACTCACCCTGCCCTTCTGATCAGTGGCCAAATCTTATATTTTCCTCCACATCTCTCATATCTATGCCCTTCTCTTCATCCATACAACTGCCACTCTAGTGAGGACCTCATCAATGCTCACTGACTATTGCAATGGTCTCCAACTCACCAGGACTCTTTCTGTTCTAATTCATCTGGTACACACTGCTAGGTCTGACATTTGCTACTCCTTTTCTCAATAATCTACCACACTGATGCCTTACTTCTAGGACCAAATACAATCTCCTTTGTTTAGTATTTAAAGTCCTTCACAACCTGGTCTCAGTTGATCATTCTAGCCTTTTCACACATCACTCCCCTTCATATATTCTATGTTCTTTCAGTCAAAATGCACTTTTTAACTGTTCTTCATAGATGATACACCATTTCTCATTGTCTTACTTTTTCAGTGTCTGCCTCATATGCCTGGAATTGATACATGCTTCTGTTCTCTCCTTATTTCCCATCTCAGAATCCCTACTCCTTTAAGACTCAGCTCAAACATTACCCTTTCCACAAGGCTTTTCCTGATGTCCCCAGCTGCTAGAACCTCAACCCTGACAAAATCCCCTCATGTAAATTTTGTAGATTTTTAAAAATAATCCTAGATATGTACATTTCTATCCCTATAAAAATGTAACCCCCTTAGTGTGGTGACTTTTTCACTTTTGTATTTATATCATCATGACCTAGCACAGTGCTTAGAAGCACTTAATCAACTTATGATTGCTGGTTAATTGTCTGAGACATCCAACGTTGTTCCTAAAAGTCCAGTCCAGTGAAGCTAAACTCTTTTCTGTGAGCAGTTTTTAAGTCAGGCCCACTTGGTAGCACTGGAATATAGAAACTCTATCTACTCTAGGTTTAAGATTCTATAATTCTAGAAGAAGCCCAATAAAGAAATGGGCAAAAGGGAGATTTATTCCAAACAAGGGAGAGGAAAGCAAAATAATAGGAGAGAACAAAATTGTGGTCAGCTGTGAATTTGGATAGCATCTAAACTAGAGAATTTGAGTTCATTTGAAAAAAAAATATTATTGCATCTAGCTATTGGTTAAGAGGTTCGAGAAGAATTAACCATAGAGAGATCAAGACCAGGGGTTTCTCACCAAGAGTGAATTTTCTCATCAGCTAAGGATTTTCTGTCTAGTACCTCATTTAGTGTGGTAGTATTAAGAATGAGGCCCCATTTAAAGGCCTGAGAGCAGAGGTATGCTGAGGACTCTTGAGAAGCAATTGTTAAATTTTCAAGGAGAGCATTTATACCTCAGAAATTCACAAAAGAGACAAATCAGGGTTTGATTTGTTGTTTTGTTGATTGTCTAAACCAAAGAAAGTGATAGAGAAATGTTAATAATGTAGGTTAATCTTAAAAGAATGTCGTGAGGCACATTGTTTAACCCTTAGGTTGTTAAACATTTACCGGCACATCCCTATCTGGAAGTGAATCTGATTTTAAAGGTCTTTCTGTTTGGTTAGGATGTTTCTGAAGGTACAAACTTTAAAATCCAGATAACTGTGGGGTCATATGGTGTCAGACTTCCTAAAGCCAACAGTGATTAATATTATGAGCTTTCAAGCTTTCTCCAAATAACTATATGAGAAAAAAGAGAAAAAAACTGACAGAGGCCAATTTTTGTTAAATAAAAAACATCACTGCACGTCCTTCCATCCACTATGTAACAGATGTTGAGAAGTTTACCACTTAAATATCCCTTAAATTACCACATGAAAAATTGTGGAAGTAAATAATTTCCTTAAAGATCCTTCTAGTGTAATTATCTAACCACCCTGGGAATAATTAACCACTTATCCTTCATTTTCACATACCTAAGGACTAACTAAATTCATACAAATGGAAGATGCAGACAGAGACTTTTTTTAAAAAATCACCATTTGTTTTAAAATTCTCTTAACTATAGTAATAAAGCATCCTACTGTAATAACTATAGTAATAAAGCATCCTACTGTAATAATAATAATTATTATTATCATTGGTCCTAATTGTTGTTATTTGAACCAATTATTTCAATGGTTTAGGAAATTCCTGGTGAGGAAACTCCCTCTACCAATGCAAGTAGACACACGATCTGCAACTTATAGACATAGAGAGTTTCCTAAGGTCACTGAGTGACCAAGTGATTTGCCAAGGGCCACACAGTCAGTTTAGACCAGAAGCCATGAACTCAGGTCTTCCTAACTCTGAGCTGGTGACTTATAAACTATGCCTATCAAGCTGCCTCTCCGTTATTATTAGTGGTTAATAGTTATATTGATATTAATTAAGTTGATATTAAGAGTTATGTCACAGTTTGTATTGTGCTTTAAGGGCTATGCAGTACTTTCCTCACAACTCTGTGAAGCAATCCAGTTAGCATTGCTAACATTTATATAACTCTTTAACATTTGATAAGGCACTTTACAAATATTATCCCATTTGATCCTCACAACAAGTTAGGTTACTATAATTATTCCCATTTTGCAGATGAGGAAACTGAGGCAAACAGAACTTAAGTGACTTAGCCAGGATCACAAAGCTAATGAGTGTCTGAGGCTGGGTTTGAACTCAAGTTTTCCTGACTTGAATTCCACTATGCCACTTAGCTACTACTGATAATTATATGTAAGTATTATTATATTCATTTTAAAGACAAAGAAAGTGTGGTCCAAAGAACTGAAATGACTTGCATTGTGGCAAGCATATGGTAGGCACTTAAAAAATGTTTTTGGACTGACTGATTAATTGGATAGCACAGGTTCACACAGGTAGCAGGCATCTAAAGGAAGCTTCAATATTATTGTTTTGTCAGTAGGAACTTTATGTCCCACCTCTTTTATTAAGGTGGAGAACAGTCCTGGGGGTCAAGTGGGACAATCACTCATCAGAAGTAGGATAGAGCCTAGTAAAAAGATTATCAGATTTGGGGAAGACATTTACCTTTGATTTCACAAGAATCATATCTCTATCCCCTTCTAAAACTGATATGGTATAAGTTATTTTTGGTGAATGAAAATATATTTTGTAATAAATAGAGATGCCTAAAGATATTGCATGATCAAGATTTGAAATTGTAGATCCAGTGGAAGTATTATTTGGGATCCTATGTAGTTGGAAGATCTGAGTCCAGTCCTGCCTTAGTAGCTAAAGAGAGGTTCCCTAGCATAGAATCACGGGATTTGAAAAATGTCTATCAAGGTTCACTTAGCCCAACCTTTGCCCAGAGAATGAATGCCCAATCATTCAGCCTCTGCTCAAATACCAGTAAGAAATAACAAGGGATGCACTGATTAGCGTATTGAACCAAAATTGTCACCCTTTAACTTCTATTCATTGATTATAAAGCTGCCCTTTGGAGCCACCCATCATCAGTCAGATCCTTCAAATGGGGAGTCCTTCTGTTTGGAATACAGTTATCATCACCCTTACCCTAGAACTTTTTTTTCTCCAGAATGACACCTCCAACCATCTCTCATACAATATAGTTTTGAATCCCTGTACTATTCTGGCAGCTGGGAGCCCTCTTCTAATTCTAGTTCTGTCTCTCAGAAGAGAACCCAATGGTGACAAATGTGGAGTCACCACTGAAGAGGATACTAAAACTCTCACCTATTTTGTCTGGGCGTGACATTTCTATTAATGAAGCCTGGGGTGGCATTAACTTTTTGGCAGCTAAAACCACATTGTTGATTCATAAAGACATTACAATACACCAAAATCACCAATTATTTTTCAGCTGAACTGTTTTTAATTCATGTCCTCCATATCATGACATATAATGGATTTTTTTAAACTCACATTGGACTTTACATTTATCTGTACTGAATATTATTTTATTAAGTTCAGCCCCAAATTATAGCCTGCCAAGATCTTTTTGTCCATCAGTAAAAGTACTAGCTGTCAGAGAAGCAGTGTGGAGTGGCAAATAACAACAACAGCACACACTTACATGATATGTTACAGTTTGCAAAGCACTTCACAAATGTCTTGTTTTAACCTAGCAAGAACCCTGATAGATTGGTGCTATTATTACCCCCATTTTGTAGGTGGATAAACTGAGGTTAAGTTACCTGCTCTGGGTTAAACAAATAGTAAGGGTCAGAGACCAGGTTTGACCTCAGATCTCCCAGACTATAGACCCAACAGCCTATCCATTACACCACCTAGCTGCTTAGGTAAAGAGAGCTGTCTTCAGAGTCAAGGAGACATGAGTTCAAGTCCTGACTCTGTGCTTCATATACTGATTCTGTGAACTTTGGCAAGTCACTTAATCCCTCATTGTCCTTCAGAGCCCTTTAAGACAGGATTTCTCACTTTCTGTATGTGTCATGGACCCCTCTGGCAAACTCATAAAATGTATAGAGCCCTTCTCAGCAGAGTGCTTTTAAATACATAAAATAAAATACACAGGATTTTTCAAGGAAATCAGTTATACTGAAATAAAGATTTTCCTCATCCAAGTCACAGACCCCCTGAAATCCATCCATGTACTTGCTCATGGTCTTGGACTGCAATTTAAGAACCCTTGCTCCAGGCCTAGCACTCCACCCATTGTGCTACCTAGCAGCCCTGGGTGCTGTATAAATGTTAACTGTTATGATGAGGATGAGGATGATAATATATAGGTTCTCAATGGTACAAAAGGCTCCTAAAATTTTTTCCCTCTACTCTTTTAATACATCTACTTTTTTTTTAAACAAATACTTTATTAACTTCTGTTTCACATCATTCATTTCTGCCAGATTTTGAGTTACAATCATTTTCCCCCCATTATTCCCCTACCCAACCTCCCAGAATAGCAGTCCCACAAGATATCGCTTCCTCCGATCTGCTCTCTCCCATACCTTCTCCCATACCCCCATCGACTTTTCCATTAGAGGAAGATGAATCTTTGTGTCCAATGCCTGCACATCTTATCTCCCAATTATAGGCAAAAGAGTATTAATAATAGTATTTATATATATATTTGAAACATTTAATGTTACGACCTCGAATTTCAGATCCATTTCCTTCCTCCCTTGTCACCCATTCCTTCTTGGGAGATAAGTAATTCAGTATATGCTGTACATGTCTAGCTATGCAAAACATTATCATAGTAGATATATTGTACAAGGCTGCTTATAATTCTCTCCCACTCATCCCACCCCCACCTGGTCCATTCCCTACATGATCCTGTCCCTCTTCTATAGTGGGTACTTCCAACCTCCCCTCCCCCCAAGGATGCCCTCCCATCCATCATCCCTCCTCTCATCCCCCTTCCCCCTATCCTGCTGCAGGTTGAGATATCCCATTTAGTATGTATGTCATTTTCTCCCTGAACCAAATTCAATGTGAATGTGGTTTTGCCTTTTTGGCCTTCCTTATTCTCCCCCTCTTTTGCAACCACTTCCCCTTTCTTCTTCTGCATGGGATAGTTTACCCTACCCTGTCTCTCCCCATCTCCTCTTGCCACTTTCCTCTCACCTCATAATTTCATCCCTTGAGTATTCTCCCTTCCCAACAAATTCAACCTATGCCCTCTATCCATATATAACTGTAACCATATACACACACATTCACATATGTATTCATATGACCACACCCCTTCTTCCATTATTTTCATAGTGAGAAAGATATCATCAGTCACAGATATTGCTTTTCCATATAGGAATGTAAATAGTTCAACTTTGATAAGTTCCTTTTGATTTCTTTTCCTGATTACCTTCTCAGGCATCTCTTGCTTCTTGTGTCTGGATGTCAAATTTTCTATTCAACTCTGGTTTTTTTTCCTCAAGAATGCTTGAAAGTCCTCTATTCCACTGAATGACCATATTTTCCCCTGAAACAAAATACTCAGTTTTGCTGGGTAGGTGACCCTTGGGTTCATTCCCAGTTCTTTTGCCCTCTGGAATATCATATTCCATGCCCTTCGATCCCTCAATGTAGAAACTGCCAGGTCCTGGGCTATTCCGATTGTGTTTCCACAATATTGAAATTGTTTCTTCCTGGCTGCTTGTAGTATTTTCTCCTTGATCTGGGGATTCTGGAACCTGGCTATAATATTCCTGGGAGTTTTCTTTTTGGGATCTTTTTCAGGAGGTGATCGGTGGATTCTTTCAACCTCTATTTTGCCCTCTGGATCTAAAACATCAGGGCAGTTTTCCTTGAGAATTTCTTGAAGGGTGATTTCTAGGTTCTTTCCTTGATCATGGCTTTCAGGTAGTCCAATAATTTTTAAATTGTCTCTCCTGGATCTATTTTCCAGGTCAGTGGTTTTTCCCATGAGATATTTCACATTGCCTTCTAATCTTTCATTTGTTTGGATCTGCTTAGCAGCATCTTGATTTCTCATAAAGTCACTAGCTTCCATTTGCTCCAGTCTAACTCTGAAGGAATGAATCTCCTCAGTGAACTTTTGAGATTCTTTTTCCATCTGGCAAATTCGACTTTTTAAGGCATTCTTCTCCTCATTGCCCTTTTGGGCCTCCTTTGCCATTTGAGTTAGTCTATTTTTTAAGGTGTTGTTTTCTCAGTCAGGCTGTTGACCCTCATTTCATACTTTTCCTGCATCCTTCTCATTTCTCTTCCAATTTTTCCTCCACTTCTCTTATTTGATTTTTAAAGTCCTTCTTAAGGTCCTCTATGGCCTGCAACCCGCTCTTGTTTTCCCCTGGGGCTTTTGGAGCAGGACTTCTGACCTCACAGTCCTTTTCCCGCTCTATGCCCCCAAAATAGGAGTCTAGGGTTGCATTTTTCTGTTTCCTTTGCCTTGGCATGTTGCCACTTAATTGCTTGACTTTTGGGCTTGTTGCCACACTATGGCTTTAAGTCCAGCTAGAGGAATTTTCGTCCCGAACGTGTGGGGGGCAACTTCCGTTTCTGGCAAGCTGTAAACCCACCCACAACTTCCACCCTAGATCACAATCCAGATCCAGGGAGGTTAAAGCAAGAGCGATTACCCCCAAGACTGATCGCTGGATCTCCCCACGATTTGTAGGCTGGGAGCCGGAAATGCCTATGAAAACTACAAAATGGCGTGTCTCCTCAGTGGCTTCTAGCCCCCAGGGGAGGGAGCTGACGCATTCCCCAAATACAGGTCCCAAAGTCCAGAGGACACTAACGTCTTACTTTGTCCTAGGCAAGTCTATGTTGATAATTCTGGAGTCTCCACAGCTCCTGGTGTTCTGGGGTTCCTCCAGCTGGCTGCTGGCCCTGCCGCCCTGGGGCTAAAACCTCGGCTCATGTGGACCTAGGCTCCGCTTGGCTCGGCTCCTGCGCTCTGCGCTCTGCGCGCTGCCGGCTCCCAGACCGCTGCGCTGGTCCTTCCTGCAGGGCTGCTGGGCTGTCCTCAGCGGGAGGTTAGCTTCTCTGTGTCGTTCTGTGGGTGCTGGGGCTCCAGAAGTTGTTCACAGTCCTTTTTTACATAGTTTGTGGAGAATCTGGGGGCAGAGAGGCTTGGAGGAGCTGTTTCTACTCCGCCATCTTGGCTCCGCCCTATATCTACTTTTTAATACATCTTTCATACTGCTGTGACTCTAATTCTGCTAATGCATCAATTTGATCATGTTACTTTTTTGTTTAAAATTTGCAGTGGCTCCCTAATGCTTACTAAATGACATTTGGAATCCTTTTCCTGTTATCTAGGGACCTCTGCATTATAGTACCCTCCTGCCTTTCCAGGTTTCTCTCATATCATTCCCCTCTTCGTGGCCATACTAACTAGAATTGCTTCCACACATAACCTGAACTTTCATGCTTTCCCCATATTGTTCATTGTGCCTAGGATGTCTTCCTCCTTCTTCATATAATGAATTTCTGCCCATCCTTTAGAGCCCAATTTAAATACTTCCTCTGCCATAAAATTTTCCTTGATTCTCTTATTGATAATTTTTTCCCTTTGAACATCACATAGATTTTGTTGTGCAATCCCTCCATGCACTTATGTAATAGCACGTCTTCTAGTTATCTTTGTTTCTCTCTCATCCTCCTGCTAGGCTCCAAATACCATGACAGCAGGGACTATATTTTATTTAAACTTTATGCCTCCCTCAGATCCTGAAACAGTGTTTTGCCAACAATAGGTACATAATAAATATTTGAAATATTAGTATTATTAGTAAAAGAAAAATAAGGATCCATTACATCTACAAAGTACCTCCTTAGTGCACTTTTGGGTATATTGGGTCATACATGTGTATTTAAGTTAACCTATCCAGGATCCCCTAAGGACACAATGACACTGTCTTGGCTAGAATCCAGTTTCCTTTTCCCAGTCTAATATTAGTCTTAGAATCATGGAACTTAGAGCGTTTGAAATGGAAAGGACTTTATAAGCTATCTAGTCCACTCCTTTCACTTACAGGTGAGGAAACTGAGGAAGAAAGAAGTTATTTTCCTAAGATCACATGATGGGGGGCAGAGCTAAGATTAGAAATTAGCCTCTTAGCTCTCTATCTGGTACTTTTTCTGTTTATTTTAAAGGAAAGTCTGTTTTGCCTTTCAAACTTATCCCCAGTCTTTAGCTTCATAGGAGGATTGTAGAATGGACGTTCTTACGAAAAAGTTGTCAGACACATAAATTAAAAAAAAAAAATACTCTGGAAAGCCCTAACCCACAAACATCCAGAACTCAAAGGACCTGGGCTGAGCAGCCTAAACACTAATTCCTACATGTGACAATGTAATCCCATAAAACTGCTGCCGTTTACTACAGATTTGTGTATTCTGCATTTCCCAATCTATAAAGAAGGAATTAAGTTCAGGTTTGTATAAGCTTCTCTAACAGTCCAGCAGGCTAAGGCTCTGCTAAGCCATTGGATTTGGGTCATTATTCTGTTCCATTCCATTCAACTCTGCAAACATTTAGGAACCTTTTATGAGCAAACCTTTATAGGTAAGATGCCTTATTGCACCTGATGAAAGCAAGTATGCTTTTCTGAGCAAAGACAACTAAGGGACGGACTAAGAACGGACAAGTAAGCCATGTGGGATTGGGAAATAACTCAGATTACCAGATCCTTGGAATACCCCCTTCACTCTCCTTTCCTTTTAAAGGAATCTGTTTTGCTTTTTCAAGATTATGCCTGATCATGAGCTTCAAGTGGAGGATATCAGAATGATGAGGCAGAGCAAATGTGATTATGGGGAAGGGGAAGAAGGAAAGAAGGGCAGAAGAGGGTTTGCTGTGTTGGCATGCTCACATTCCCCTCAAGAGAAGTAGAAAAGAGGAGATCTAAATACAGGGAGTAAAGAAATGCTCTTCTAAGCTGAGGAGAAAATCTGGAATTAGAAGCAGGTGATTCAGTAAAGGGCAAATACATCATGGAAATCAGCATGAGCCACTTCAGTCCATGGTTCTCAAAATGCCAGGTTTGTTCACAGGTGACCATTGTGTAAGCTGTAGCCTCTGCAGAGGGCCTACCCTGGTCTTGTCAGATATTTATACAAATTACTTCTTTGGATGTGTGTCTTATCCGTTGTACCCATGGAAACAAGAATGCCAGAGGGTTGCTCTGAAGGACCTGGGCAGGCAGCCTTTCCCCCTACAGAGTTCATTAGGTAAGGCCCAAAATGGGGTGGGGAGGCAAAGTAGAGAGAAAAAGAATTATAATGTTTGCCAATACCATTCTGCCACTTATGGGCTGGCTAAATCCCATATTTTAGCCACGTTCCAACAACTGAGGATCTCTGCCTCTGACCTTGATAAATTCCTTGATAAAGCTGTATTTACCAGGAGCTTCCAATATCACCTGAGTCCTCCCAGCCTTTAATGTATAAACTGCTTCTCCATCCATCCCCATTTATTATCCTGTCTGTAACTAGACATTGCCGCCAGAATGCATCCCCTGCAGAAACTAGGCCTTCCCACAGCAGGATCTGACAAATCCACTTCAATGGGGCACCATGCAGGTTTGTAAAGAAGCAGGGATGCCTAATATCTCTCCCTGTGACATCTGGAGAAGGACAAGTAAAGACCAGCTACATCCATGGGCTGCCACTCAGAGAGTAGCTTGAGAGTCAATTCACTTGTCCAAACCTCGTAGGTTGCTCTTATGAAGGTACATGGGAGTTATCTCCTCCTGTTCAGGGCAGAGTGTTCCCTTTACTCTTGAAAGCCAAATTGCTTTCAGTCCTTGGGACCCTTTCATTACCTTTTGAACGAGCTGGTGCTGATTTGCAGAATGTGTGTTCTGCATAGCTTCTCAGTCCTTTCACACCTGCCCCCTCAGTTCTCCATAAAGTATGAAAGAGGGTTAATGCTGCTGTTTGCCAGGAGAAACTATCTTTTAAAGCTATTACTTTGTTCAGTGATTACGGTAGGAGGACACACTGCTTAAAATATTACTTGATGCTCTTGGGGGGAAGGTAGATCAAGAAAAGTACCTGGATCTGATCAGTGGAAAGTAGAGAGGGGTGAGCATTTTCTGAAACACTAGAGGGCATAACAACACAGGTCCATGGGAGAGTTAGTCTTCAGTGCCTAGCTACCGGCCTTGTAGCAGCTGGTTTCTTTCTCCCTGTGCCTATAACATTGCTGAGTATGGCTTTTATACCTGGGCGTTAAATAATGGGCACCACCAGCAAACAAAGAAGAGCCAGAGTGTTTGATTTCCTTTGGTGGGCAGAGGTTGGTCAGTTCCCCTGATGCTTTACCTGATCTTGTCCCTGTGACTTATAGCAAATTTCAACTTCTAGCTGAATTAGGAGTCAAGATCCCCTTTCTCTGCCCCAAGCCTCTCTCATGAATGCCTGCCTTTGCAGTTTGTTGAGCTGCATATAGAAACAAGCAAACTTCTTCGTATTTTTAAATTATAGCTTCTCTAACTGCATTAAAACATTTGCCATGATATAACCAAAAAGATCACTTTCATCTAAAGATATTTTGAATGCTCTGGTTTCACAATTGAACTAACTGCTTTAGATCCTGGCTTCATATTTTGCAAGTTGCTTAGACCCCAAGATGAATGGGTGAGCTCTCTGTAGCTCAAAAAAAAACTTCTCAGCCCATTTCCTCTTCAGCTGATCACTCAGTTAGTAGTTCTTATCTTTCTTCCACACTTGAATATCTCTCCTCTACTTACCCAGTTAGTTTTAGGATCTCCTTTTTTCTTCATGCCTTAACATTTATCTTGGGTATATTATACCATAATCACTTGATAGGAGGATGTATAGAATGGATGCTTTTCCTAAAAAGTTGTTTGATATATAATTTCAAAAACTTAGCCTCAATCTTTAGCCTACTAAATCTTCTATGTTCAAAGCTACAGAATATAGTTTCTGTTGGAAAGACATTTGAAACAGAAAGTATAATTGGGTGTGGTCAGAGATGACAAGTGTTCTGCTTTGGTTTAAGTGTAGGCTACATGTAAATAATGAGAGACTTAACAATAGTGGTGGGGATTAGGATAGAGTGTTGGAGCACCTTAATTTTGATACTAGGGATTTCAGATTTGATCTCTTCTATGATGGAGAGCTATTGAAGCTTCTTGATACAGTTACATGATAAAAACTGGACTTTAAGTATCCTGTATTTCCAAATGTACTCATCTACTCTGTGACAATTGTTAATTGACCACATGTGTCACATCACAGATAAGAAGGTTCCGGGACCATTCAAGTATTATTGTTAGGTAGTTCAGTGCAATAGGCCCGGAGTCAGTAAGACTCCTCTTCTTGAGTTCAAATCTGGCTTCAGACACTTACTAGCTTTGTGACCCTGGGCAATTCACTTAACCCTATTTGCCTCAGTTTCCTTATCTGTAAAATGAACTGGAGAAGGAAATGGCAAACCACTTTACCTTTGCCAAGAAAGCCCCAAATAAGGTCATAAAGAGCTGGATATGACTGAAAGTGAACAAAAAACAGCTCCTAAATTTATTAATATACTCTGTGAGGCCATGATGCTCCACTAGTGTGTTGAGTAGAACTTGGTCATTCATCACATGTGTCACATGACAAACAAGCAGGTTCAGGGACCATTCAGGTATAGTTAGAGCCCTTCCCAAGTGTATTAGGAGTGGCTGGATGACGATGCATGTTCCCTGGTAATACTTCTCTTACTAACAGGTGCAAAGTTCCCAGAGAACTAGTTGGTATGTCATATCCTGGGTAGTAGTGATTGGTCTCCTTCCATAACAATCCTAGGAGTACCCATTCCCCAGGAGACACAATATCCTCTTGAGGATAGGGTATCCACAAGTCCACAGTGAGGTAAAATCAATGTCTCAGGGATATCTCCTATTTGTAGACATGTGTGTCCTCCATAATACTTTAGTCTCTGCTCTACATCACGGCATCACATGCTTAAATCTAAAAGGGCCTTTAGAGGTCATCTAGCCATTGCCTCTTATTTCATAGATGAGGAAACTGGGACCAGAAACTAGACTTGCCTAAGCTCATAAAAATAGTCAATGACAGAACTGATATGGGAAAGCTGATCATCTTCAAAATCCATTGGTCTTTCTGCTGTATGATGTGTCTTCTTGCTGCAAACCAATGGAATAAATAAAACCCAATATTTGAGCCTATTCAATTCAACAGTGAACATAAATTAAGCATCTAAAATATGGAAGGCACCATGTGAGGTGCTGAGTATACAGATATGAAATGAGTCAGACTTCCCAACCAGAGCATAGAATCTGATTGGGGTGGGGGATGGAAGTGGGAAGTATGGTAACCATAAATAAGTATGATACAAGATAAATTATTATAGGGGCAAAGGAGAGATCCAGAAAAGAAAAAAAACCTCTGAGGTAATTTGAACCTAGCAGCATTTATCTTTTTTTAATTTATTTTTTTTGTGGAGTCAAAGAATTGGGAAGTAAGTAGATTCTGGGTAAAGTCTAAACAAACTGTGATATAGGGATGTAGTAGAATAGTCTTGTTCAATAAGCAATTACAAATATGATGAATTCAGAGAAACAGAGGAAGACTTGTATGAAGAAGGAACAGTAAAAATGACTACCATAATTTAAATGAAAAGGTCACTAAAAGAAAACCAAACTCTCAGTAATTATAATCATCAGTCCTCATCCTGGAGAACAGATAATGGAACCTATTTCCTTCCTCTAAGCAGAAAAGTAGAACTCAAAGGACAATATGTTTCATAAACGATATTGTCATTACATCAATTGTCTTTACTGCTTTTCTTCGTTGCAAGGAAGGAACCCCTAATTCCCAAGGTTTTGTTGTTAAGGATCAATGAAATAATATTTGTAAGGCACTTAGAATGCATGGTGCCTGGCACACAGTCGACACTATATAAATGCTAGCTATATTATTTCTTTCTGTGATCTTGTTCATATAACTGATCCTGTGTTCAAGGCCATTAAGGGGTCCTTTAAAACTAAAAAAAAAAAAAAAACTTTAGGCAAAATTTTTACAGATATTTACATTTACATTGTCTGCCTTTTTCAGAAGAAGCCCTTGAAGAATTGTCATCACTTATTTCCCTTCCCAAATCTTTTGTTTGTTGGTTTGGGGGGGAGGGCAATTTGGGTTAAGTGACTTGCCCAAGGTCACACAGCTAGTTTTTGTGTTAAATGTCTGAGGCCAGATTTGAACTTCTGACTCCAGGGCTGGTGCTCTATTCACTGCATCACCTAACCACCCTTTCAAATCTTGTGGATAAACTACTTTATTGTAATAGACTTTTGCATGAGTAGTTCAGGGAATGATTACAAGAAATTTAAAACATCCTGGGCTTAAGAGGGTTTTTTTTTTCAATGTATTCCCAAAAGTAGGAGTAATTTTACCAGTGTTCTCTTTCTTCCTTCATATTGTGCCGTAACCCCTGACTAGACCCCTCATAACTAAAAGACAAGAACCAGAAAGGAGAAAAAAAGATTTCAGGGCAGGGAGTCTGTGCAATCCACAAACCCACTACTGTACAATTTTTAAAAACTCTCTCTGATGAGCAGAAACGCGAGGTTATATTTCCAACTTTGAGCAGGGCCCATTTTTCCCTAAACGCTGAATTTTTCAAATTATAGATAATATCTTTCTCTTTCCAATGGTAGTTTCAGAGGTAAGCATTACAGAGAGAACAGAGATTTAAAAACAATAATTGAAAGTTATAGGTATTTTTGTTAAGGAATAAAATTTATTAATTCAGTAGGATAACTGATGCAAGTAATCCACAAATGAATTAACAAGCATTTATTAAGCTAGATGGTGTAGTTAGTGGAGCAGTGGGCTTGGAGCCTGGAAGACCTGAGTTCATATGTGACCTCAGACACTTACTAGATGTATGACCCTAGTCAAGTCACTTAACCTTGCTTGCCTCAGTTTACTCATCTGTAAAATGAGATGGCCCTGTGCAAGGTACTGGAAACAAACAGAATGTGCCAGGCACCGTGCTAGGTAATGGAGATAAATGTGACATAGTCCCTGCCTTTAAGGAGTTTACATTTCACTATGGGAGGTGGGAGTGTGGGCACACACCCACACCCATATACATTTGCATAGATAAGATCCAAAAGGAAAACAAATTCATTTTAGAAAGGATTGCATCTGTAGCTGAGGGGAAGAAGAAAGACTTGATAGAGAAGGTAACACTTAAACTGAGTCTTAAAGGGAACCATAGGTTCCAAAGGACAGTGGTGAAGGAGATCATTCCAGGCCTGGGGGACAATCTGAGCAAAAGCAAAGAGGTTGGATGTGTGGAACAGGGGCAGGCCAGTGTGGCTGGATCTCAGAGTACGAGGAGGGAATGATGTTTAAAAGGACTGGAAATGTAAGAAGGGACTAGGGAGTGAGGGGATTTCAAACGTCCGTAGTTTTTATTTGATCATAGAAATAGAAAAGATACTAGAAATAGAAAGATACATAGAAATAGATACATAGAAAAGATACATAGAAATAGAAAGATACTAGAGTTTGGGGAAATGGAGATGGCTACAGACAGACCTACTCTTCAGGAAAATCACTTGAGGACAACTGCATTAAGTAAGGTTTGAGTCAAGGAGCTTTCAGTTAAACAAACATTTAATAAGTGCTTACTTTGTACCAGGCATTGGGACAATATCTACCATTTCTCTGGAAAATTTAAGATTTTCTCCCAACCACCCTGTGAAGCAGGTAGTACAAGTATTTGAATTCTTACTTCACAGCTCAAGCTTAGTGAGGTCAATTAATATGTTCTGGGACAAACAGCTGCTATGCATCAAGAATTTGAACACAACTTTCTTTCTTATTGTTCACTCCATTGGTTATAATTCTTCTTTACAATTTGACTAATGTTTAATGTGAAGGCATTTGTAGAACCTATATTGGATTGCATACTGCCATGGTGGGGATGGGGGAGGAGAGGAAGAGGGAGAAAATTTAGAACTCAAGGGGTTGTGGAACTGAATATTGTAAACTAAAAGTAAATAAATAAATTTTTAAAAAACAATTTGAACATAAGGCTCCTGAATCCAAGGCCAGTGTGCTTTAAAAAATATATATATATATATATATTTACTTTTAGTTTACAGCATTCAAGTTCCCCAATCTTTTTTACACATTTTCCTTAGAGAATCCATCAGTATTTTCAGGATGCTACTTAAGTACCTCCTTCTCCATAAAGCTTTTTCTGATGCCTCCACATCATAGTTCCATCCTGCTCAAGCTACTGTTTATTTGTGTTTATTCACATATATGTGTTTTAAAATTTTTATTCTGTATATGTATATGTCATCTCCTCAATGGAATGTAAGCTCTAGACTAGGGTAGAGATTATTCACTTTTTGTTATTGCATCTCCAGCACTTGGCATGGTACTTGGCATGTAGTCACTTACTAAGTAAGTGATTGTTGATTGATAATACTATGAATGCCATGCGCCATTCTCTGGAAAAAGAGAAAGAAAAATTCCTCTATTTCTCTTTTGTATCTTCTGGATATAAGGCCAAGTTTCTTTCTGTTTTATTATACTTTCTCCTATCTGTCTCTGACCACAGAGAAAGTAATAAGTATTGAAGTAACCAAGCAATAGATTGGACCAATATAAAGCTCTCAGAAGGATCCTTTTTTGAGAATTTGAAGTGAACAACTCATCAAAATACTGACGCCATGGACAGTCTTTCAGGATATGGAAGTTGCTTTAGGGAAAGAGCCCTTCTTTACAGCTCTGTTTACTATATGGATTATGTGGAATAGGTCTTAGATGATCTGGGTCCCAGTCCTAGTTCTGCTGCTGGCTAGTTATGTGACTTTGTCAAGTCATTTACCCGAATTGCTAAATCTAGGGGGCTTGTGGTCAGCCTTCCTTGTCCTTGACCTTTCTACAGCTTTTAAAAATTGTTGTCCATCTTGCCCTTCTAGATATTTCCAAAGAGTATCAGAAATTCTCTCAGTTCACCTCCTACCTCGTTGTCTCATCCTTATCCCTTCCCTGATCTCTTTGTGTGACTATTCCACAAATCTATCCTTGACCCTCTTTTCTCTATTGACTGTTTAGTTTACTTTTATGTTTCCCCTTTTATGCATCTCTACTTTCAGCCTCTCCAGGATTCAGTTCTGCAAAACTCTATTCTGAGCCATAGTCTCTCTTCAGAGCTCCAAATTCACATTGCATCCCCTCAGCATGCCAAGCTCAAAACAGAGCTCAGAATCTTTCCCCCACCCTTGTTCCTCTAACTACATTACCTCTGTCTATGGGTGTCTGTGGCTCCACAATTCACCCAGTCAGTCTCCTGTCTTCTTGAACTTAATCTCCACTCTTCCTTCTCACTAACCTATCATATCCTTTGTGTAAATTAACTTTGTGGCATCTTTTTTTTTCTTATTTCCCTCTATTATTGCCCTCCAACAAGTCCCTATCATCACCAACCTGGATTTTCAAAGTAATTTCCACACAGGTTTTCTCACTACCATCTTCTCTTTCCAATCTATCCTTCATACCACTGATGACATCTAATTTCTTATGCATATATCTTGTCATTTCACAACGTTCAGCTGTTTCCTTTCAGAAACTGTGAAGTCTACTACTTGATACTCAAGGTCTTTCACAATCAGATACCCCTTACCTCGGCTCATATATCTCTCTACACATTTTATATTCCAAGCAAGCTGTACTACATCCTCTGCCCCTCAAATACGGATTGTACTTATATATCTCTGTAATTTTTTTTTTTACAGCACTCCCAATACCTGGAATACCCTCTGCTCCCACTTCAGCCTACCTTTAAAATCCAGTTCAAATGCCAAATCTTCTAGCAAGCCTTCCTTGATTATCCCTTCCCCACAATAATGTTATCCTGTAACATTTTCTGTTGTTGTTCATTTGTTTCAGCCACATCTGATCCTTTGTGACCCTATTTGGGGTTTACTTGGCAAAGACACTGGAATTGTTTGCCATTTCCTTTTCCAATGGTGGATCCATTTTTTCAGGCAGTCAGAAGTTAAGAGACTTGTTCAGGGTCACATATCTAGGAAGTATCTAAAGCTGGATTTGAACTTAAGTCTTCCTGACTCCAGGCCCAGTGCTCTATCCACTGAGTCATCAGATCCCTCATAATATCTTGTATTATAGCTATTTGTGTATTTTTGTTATTATTGTGTTGGATTAAGTTATACACTTTCGTTTATCACATGGAGCTGATAAAGATCTAGGTCCCAGGTTTGGGGCCTGTTAACTTCACCATATCCTAGGGCAATATTCTATATACACCCCTAACTTCAGTCATTTTCTCAAAAATACATGCTATTTGTCAAAAGGGGCATTGGTTACAAAGGTGTCTAAAACAGTCCGTCATTAGGTACCATAGTGGATAGAATTTTGGACTTGTAGTCAAAAAGACCTGAGTTCAAATCCTGCCTCTGATACTTAGTTGTGTGACCCTGGGCAAGTCATTTTATAGCTTCAGTCTCATCATCTATAAAAATGGAGATAATAATAGCATCTATCTCATAACATTATTGTAAGGTTCAATAAAATAACATACATACATATACGCACATATATCTTTGCAAACCTCAAAATGCTATATAATTATTAGGGGCTATTATTTCTATAAACATAAATATAATTATATATTACATTCTATAAATATAATATAAATGTAAAATAATTGAGCATGCATATCCTTTGTTAGTAGTTCAGTAGCCTACACCCATTTTGAAGGACAGTGCATCTTTGAAACCTTAAGAGTAAATCTGCATGTCCATTTCACTTTTACACACATATATGTTATAAGGAGCCTTCCTCCCGAACTTTAGAAAGGCACAGAAATCTCATAACCTGAATTATATTCTTTACTTTTAGAGATTTAATTCTGGTCCTTCCTTCCCCTATTTAATTCCTTCCTCCCTTCATGACATTACACCCCACAGAGGTGTGAATGAGGCTTGGTTGCTGCTTTCACTCTTAGCAAGGTTTCTAGTCTGGTTACCTTGGTATTTGCAGCTAGTGTAGAGAAGGGGAGCAGCAGGGTTGCTCCTTGTACTGAAGAACCATAATCCTATTACACCTACCTTGAATCTTTCACATTAGCTGCCTTTAAAGTGGGGGGATGGATGGAGGTGACTCAATTGACTTTTAAATCCTTAAGGGTCCTACTTCCAAAATCCCCATGTGTAAGTCAAGTAGTAGATTAGGCTCCCCACTAAGAAGGCCCTGGCTGCATTAGAGACCTTGCTATTGAGCCTTGTCCTATAGATATGTCCCCATATGGGGTCTGTACCTTCTAGGTGCCACCATGTCACATGAGATTGACACGCGATTATGTCTTTCATTGGTGATCCTTGGCAGGCCATGAATGTGGATCTCAGATCCAGTGGCTTATTTTTGATCATCTTATGGAGAATGAATTAGGAAATACAAATATAACTAGATTCCAGTACCATAGCTTTTGGTTTGCATTGAAATTATTAAAAAAAATAATGAGACCTAACATGTATTCTCACCTGTACAATTCTCCATCTGTCACCACACCCATAAAAATCTATATTAAAATGTATCTTAACCCTATTTTCTATTATGGGATATTTTGATTCACCTTTAGTCATATAAAGGTTTTAAAAACATTTTATTACTATCTTTATGCTTTCTATATTACTACAACAATCAGACAAAACCAACTAATACAGCAGCAGAGTCTTTGTCACATTTGACATTTATAGTTATTTGGCCTTTGGATGCAATGTTGGTCATTGCATTTATTCTGAATTCAGTAACCATGTTGTTTTCCTGGTTCTGCTCACTTCACTCTGCATCAATTCACATTAGTCTTCTTGTGTTCCTTTGAATTCTTTATGTTAATCATTTCTTATAACTCCATAATATGCCATTGTATTCATTTATCATCACTCAGAAAATAGTAATTGATATTTGCCATCAAACAGAAAAATATGATGCCACACAATGCCTAGTTCTCTGAAATTCATAAGAGGCCTTCCTTTCTCTTTCATTCTCCCTTTCTGTCAGTATCTTTGCTCTGTTTATTATTTTCTATATATCCTACAAATAGCTTGTTTGTTTATTCCCAAGTTGATGGGCAGCCACTTGTTCCCAATTCTTTTCTTACCACAAAAAAGTCCTTGCTGATCCACAGATTTTTGAGCTGTTTAAGCATCTGAACAAATATAATCTTATCACCTTCCAATTTTTTATGGGTGATCTATGGATCTATGGATAGAATGCTGGACCTGTGGTCAGGAAGATCTGTCTTCAAATTTGGCCCCTAGCTATGTAACCCTGGGCAAGTCAGTTTCCTCATTTTGAAAATGGGATGATAATAATAGCACCTACCCAAGGTTATCATGAAGATAGAATGAGATAATCTTTGTAAAGTACTTTGTAAACTTTAAAATGCTATACTACTGCTAGTATAGTTATTATTATTAAGCTTGTTTTCTTTTCACTTGAGGGTGCATTTCTTTTTCTATCTCTGATTCGGATATATCTTCTTTCTCAAAGCATTATTATTCCTTGTTCATTTTTTCCTGAATCCCCCTCTTACTTCTTTCTCCTCCCCTCTGAATAATTCTAGATGTCCCCTTCTCAGAAGTGAAGGGAAATATTAGGGTTTTTAGAACTATTTTGATCCCTTAAGTCAAATAATGGTCATTATTATTTTTATAATTGCTTGATACTGAAAGAGTAACAAAGGATCCCAAGGAATTGCCTTTTGTGCTATTTCAAGTTTTTATTGATGAAGAAATCATCTCTCTATCCTGAAATAATCAGCAATACCATGTGGGAGTCTTTCCATGTCCTAGTCTGTGTATGGAGTCAGGAAGACTTGGGTTCAAATACAACTTCTCAGACACCTACTAGCTGTGTAACCCTGGGCAAGTTATCTCACCTCTCAGTGCCTCAGTTTCCTTCTCTGAAAAATGAAGGGGCAGGAAGTGAAGGTTCCTCAGGTCACCTCCGGTGTAAAACCTATGATTCTTTGGTCCTGGGTATATTCTGTTCTAAGACAAAGGAAGAGAAGAAGCTGGGCTGTTTCTTTTTTCATTTGATTTATTTCATTTCCTTCCACCAACAAGCATATTTACTTCAACAGTTCCTTTAGGAATTGTAATGGCATAAATCACTCCCTCTGTTGATTTCACTTTAATGAGAAGACATTCCCAACCACTTTAATGGCTTGTAAATCCATTTCCATAAACAGCATATTTCAGTCCACACAGATTTTTTTAATGTGCTCTTTCCCTTCATCATTTCCTTTGTGCTCTTCCTTGCAGGCCCGGTCAGAGGACTGTAGATGATCTGGAGATTATCTATGAAGAACTGCTTCACATCAAGGCCTTATCACATCTTTCTACAACAGTAAGTTGTCTTTTCAATTCAGTAACATTTTTGAGTCAACACAAATGGTCAGGGGATGCTATATGTAGGAGATGGCTGTCCAGGACTTTCTTCTCATAATATTAATATTTCATTGGTCCTGCTATTCCTATGTCCTTTACAAAAGCTGTGTGCACCAATACAAAGAATCATCAGAAAATGAACAAGCTTGTATTTATTAAGTGCCTAATGTGTGAAAAGCACTGGACTAGGTGCTAGGGATACAACAATAATGCCACAATTAGTACTCTCAAGGAATACATCTTACATTCTGATGGGCAAGACCACACTTAGGTATATAAGTACATACAGAATAATTACAAATAAACGAAAGTTGGAGAAGTATAAATTGAGCACTAAAAATCATGCCTCAAAGGAGCAAATATAATGTGATAAAGTTCAAAGCACTCAAAAACTTGATTTTTTAAAAGAGTATAAGTTTCAGGGCAGCTAGGTGGCACAGTGAATAGAGCACCGGCCCTGGAGTCAGAAGGACCTGAGTTCAAATCCGGCCTCAGACACTTGACACATTACTAGCCTTGTGACCTTGGGCAAGTCACTTAATCCCAGTTGCCTTCCAAAAAAAAAAAAAGCAAGAGTATAAGTTCCATGGGGGCAGAGAATGTCTTTCTACTTGTATTTGTATTCCCAGAAGTCAGTACAGTTCTTGGCACACAAGAAATGTTTAATGAATGCTATTGACTGGTTTTTAAATTAGCTCTTATAGGAGCTTTAAGAAAGGAAAGGACAATTAGCTCTGAAGAAGCGGGCAGCAGGCTACAGGGTGAGAAAGGTCTGTGAAAGAAAGCATAAGATTAGCTTCGCCAGAAAAAAGCAAACGTAATTTAAATAAGCCTGCCTTTGCTGACTTTTCTCCTCTGTTTCTTTTAGGTGAAACGAGAGCTAGCTGGGGTTCTCATCTTCGAGTCCCATGCCAAAGGAGGGACTGTATGTAAGTGAGGCATCCTTGTTGAGGGTGCTCAGTGGTTAGAGATTCTTAAAAGCACACACCCTGAGAAGCTATTTGTGGAGTCTAGTAGCCCTTTGGGGGAGAAGGGAGGAGTGGTACATGAAGCTTTTCTATTTTTGGCTTTCAGCTTGAATGATTTCTACCAGTCATTAAGATTCTAAAGCATTTGGCCTACAAGTACTTTCACTTCTTATCCAGACTGGCTACAGAAATTGTGAACGATGCCTAGGACAGGGGAGGACTAAGCAAGTTACCCCATATGATTCTTTTATTGTTGTTCCTGTTCAGGAGTAAAAGACTCTTTGTGACTATTTGGGGTTTTCTTGGCAAAGATATTAGAGCGGTTTGCCATTTCCTTCTCCAGTTCATTTTATAGATGAGAAATCTGAGGCACACAAGGTTAAGTGGCTTGCCCAGGGTGGCAGCGTTGGTAAGTGTCTAAGGCAGGATTTGAACGCAGGTCTTCCTGATCTCAGGTGTGGTGCTCTATCCACTGTGCCACCTAGCTGTCCCATGATTCTTCTAGGGAGGGCCCCAACAGCTCTCCTTGCTACTTCTGTCAATAACTAGGTAATATAACCTTGGTCTCTGGTCATTCTGACTCTCTGAGGCTCTTATTCTTCATCTAAAAAATCTTGCAGTTGAAATAGATGACCTTTAGCTCTGAGAGGTGAAGGGATTTGCCTAGGGTCATACAGCTAATATGTATCACAGGTGGGACTTGTGCCCAGGTTGCTTGAATTTTATCCACAATGGAAGGGGTTATCAACTTTTTTATTTCCTCTATTTTTATGTGAAGGACCCCTAGCTAGTCTGGGGAAGGATAAGGACCACTTCTCAGAATAATGTTTTTAAAGGCAAAAACTCCTTTCTAGTTCTAATATTTCTGTGACTCCATAGTTCTCCATTGAAACGATATATAAAACCCTCCCCTCCTCCACATACTTCCACCTTTTAAGCTTTCTGTGTCACAGTCGCCTTGTCTGTAAAGTGGAAATAGTCATATTACTGACCTCACAGGGTGGTTGTGAGGAATGCACATGATAAGCCTCCAAGTGTTAGATAGAGTGTCCTGAAAGACTTTTAGGACACCCTGTAAAAATGTGAGCTTTTGAGCCAAAGAACTGAAGCTCATCAAGTGCTTAGAAATCATCTAATCCAAATCTCTTATTTTCCAAATGAGGAAACTGAGGTCTAGGGATGTTAAATGATTATCCCAATTTCACATGGCCACAGTCAGCATTTGAACCCAAACCCTTTAACTCTAAATCCAGTGCCAGTGGAGTCAGGAAGAACTGAGTTCAAATCCGGTCTGGGACATATACTAGCTCTATGACTCTGGGCATGTCACTTATTCTGTGTGTCTCAGTTTCCTCATCTATAAAATGGATAATAACACTTACATCCCAGGGTTGTTGTGAGGTTTGAATGAGATAATAAATTGTAAAATGCCTGGTATATAGCAAGAGCTAAAAATGTTAGCTCTTATTATTATTGATACCATAATATAATTTTTTTACATTTCCTTCTCGAACTATATACATTTTTTAAAAATTCATTGGAGGTGTACTGATTTTTCCTGCTTTATGGAAATTAGTGTCCACTTGGAAAATGAAGGATTATTGGTAAACTGACACTTAAAAAAATAGTGAATGGATGAATAATAGATAAATAGATGAAAAGACAAATAAAGTGCAGAACAAATGGAGAAATGTTTCTGTTCCCTTTATCTGTCTTATACTTCAGTACATAAAGGACCCATGATTTCATGAGTATGGGTATTCCTTTGTACTAATGTCAACTGCAATCTTTCTATACCGTAATAACCCTGTGGCATGAAAGCATTTATACCTTTCTGACTTTAACATGACCTGGTGGCCAATTTCTTAACAATAAGCCTCTCTGCACAGGGTAGCTGGCCCTCAGGCAATGACCATACCAGCCTCATCGGTCTACACTTGAAGCATTTCCAGCTTGGACAGAACCAACTAGGCTTATAGTCAGGGTCTAGAATAAAGATCAGCTAATCATGGTCTCCAGGTCAAATCTGGCACATTTTTGCCAGTTTTTGTAAGGTCCTCTGGTTAAGAAAGGTTTCTACATTTCTAAATAAAGTTTTGTTGTATTTTAAAACATACAAAGTATTCTTATCTCACTAGCTGTATAAAAACAGACAGAGGTAGAATTTGGCCCTCATGCCATAGTTTGACAACCCTTATGCTAGATAAAGAGTTATTGAGGGGGAAAATGCCTAGAATAATATTTGAGAATTTATGACCCCCTTCACACCAGGGTGAGGTATCAGAGTAGGAAGTTAGTAGAAGTCCAGAAACATTTTATTTTAATCTACTTGAATAGGTTAAAGTTTTCTAGTAATGTTTTTTCTTCTGGAATAAACATATAATGTCAGGGTGTTGATTTTTTAAAAAATTATAATCGGACAAGCTGCAATTTTTATTGATGTGCTTCTATTATTATTATAATGAGTATTTTCTTTCTATTCTACTTTTTTCTTGCAGTGTTTAACCAGGGTGAAGAAGGTACCTCCTGGTATATTATCCTAAAAGGATCAGTGAACGTAGTCATTTATGGCAAGGTATTTTCCCCCCTTTTTGAAACCTTAATATGCTCCATTTGCTGCTGTAATTGTAAGAATTAACACTAAAGTACTAGCATTGAGCTCGCAACAACACTGTTATCTGATTTAGTAAAGAGAATATAGCTTCTCTTATAGAAATGATCCCACTTTATCATAGTGCTGTATGGGATTATCTTTTCTGGTGCTCTCCTCCCTATTGATTATAGTGTGTGATTTTCTTAAGGTAGGTCCTAGACCATGTGAATATAACTCAATGTGGTTTCATCTGTTGGAGAAAGCTAATCTTAAACAATGTAGAAAGGAAAATGAATTCTTATGACACACCCTCCCTCAGGCACCCTGAGACAGGTAGAACCCAGCAAAATGCACCAGATGGACCAGGGAGGCTCTGGGGGGGTGGGGTGGGGAGCAGCTATCCTGCTCTAAAAGCCCCTTTAGAATCATCCATTGTGTTTAGGGAGTGGTGTGCACCCTACACGAGGGAGACGACTTTGGGAAGTTAGCCCTGGTCAACGATGCACCACGAGCAGCCTCCATCGTTTTACGAGAAGATAACTGCCATTTCTTAAGAGTGGACAAAGAAGATTTCAACCGGATCCTAAGGGTGAGTGAAGAGCGGGCCCCTGACAGTGGGGAATCCTATCTTTGTATGGTCACTAGGGATTCCTTTCCCTACAAAATACATGCATATTTTGAATCCAGATGCTTATACTTTGATAAATTAACACTCTGGGAAAAAATCTTTGTTATGACAAATTCAATCACACTTTGAAAAAGAGAAAAGAATACATTTAGAAAGATAAAGCAGAATAGCATAGTGGAAAGATCACTGAACCACCGGATCATAAGTGGTCAGGATTAAAATCTTGCCTCTATCACTTAAAATACTATATACTCAGGCCACATGTGGTCTGGAGGCCATAGGTTCCCCACCCCTAAGTATGTAGTAGTATGGGCAAGTAATAGCCTTTCTGGCTAACTTACCTCACCCAGAAAATAAGGTGCTCAATGCAGGATATTTGAATAAAATGAAGAGAGCATGTAAGGGCGTTTGTTGGTCATCATGCACTATCTGTCACTGTGCCTAGCCTTCCCGGAGCTTGTGTTTCCTGGAATTGCCAACACGTAACGATAAGGCACTTCAGTGGAGCAGGATATTTGATTCATATGAATATAAAATAGTCCTTTGTAAAATGTTAAATTGATGTATTTAGTTGCATTTGGAACATATATGTGTGTGTGTGTTTAGATAAGAGACTTCCAAGGTCCCTTCCAGTTATAGATTTCTAGTCCTACGAAAGGGCAACAAAAGAGACCAAAGAAATGAAATATTCACATAGTGAGAAGAAACAGCATATAGTCAGGAATGTACTAGAACCAACTTGAACTGTCATGAGAGAGAGCTGATGGTTAAATTTTCAGTGTGAGCGTTTATATTTCCACAGTCAGCAAAGGTTACAAATCAGAGATTGATTTGTTGTTTAGTTGACTATCTAGAAGACTTAAGAAAGCTATGGGGAAAATGTTAATAGTGCAGATGAAACTTAAAAGTGTGTCCTGCATACATTTTCCCCTTAGAGTGTCACTTGTTAAATATTGACCAATACACCCACCCCTACATTTATTTCACCATCCTCATCCTCAGTGTCATCGTCGTCATCATCATCATCATCCTCATCCTCAATGTCATCATCATCATCATCATCATCATCATCATCATCATCATCATCATCATTATCATCATAGTACTTTAAGGCTTACAAAGGACTTTGCAAACGTTATCCCAATTTAGCCTCACAACAATCCTGCCCCCATTTTACATATGAGGAAACTGAAACTAAGAGGTTAAATGGGTTAGAGCCCGAGGTCTAACCCAGTGCTTGAAGCCTGTACTTTATGCTCTTTTCCCCATTTGGTGGGGACCCTTCCTTCCCCATCCCCTTTCTGTCTCTCAGTGCCCTGTTTTCTAACTCTTTTCCTCTCATGAATATTAGAAATCACCTGATATGAGGTAATTCTGCCTTCATCCTTACCATTCTCTCTACTTAGTACTTTACTCCCTCTAGTGCAGGACTCAGGACCTTCCTGATTTCTCTCCCTTCCATTATCAAACCCAGAATTAATCTGCTCTTCATTATTTAAGTCAGAAGTTCTTAAATTGAGATCTATTCACTTGGATTTTTTTTTTTTTAAAACAGCTTGATGGGGGTGGTGAGGTGGCACAGTGAATAGAGCACTGGCCTTGGAGTCAGGAGGACCTGAGTTCAAATCCTGCCTCAGACACTTAACCCTTACTAACCATGTGACCTTGGGCAAGTAGCTAAACCCCAATTGCCCTACCCTTCCCCCTCCAAAAAGGCAAAAAAAACCCCACATATTTTGATAACTATTTCAATAAAAATATATTTCCTTTGTAAACCTGTATATTTTATGTTATGTAAAAACATTATTCAAAAAGTGGTTGGTTAGCAGTCAGTCAACAAATACTAAGCTCCAACTATATTCTAGATTCCTCTGCTAAACACTGGTTAACCGTCTTCCCAGAATACTAAAGGAGGCCATTTGTGTTTTCTTAACGCAGAAAAGGTTAAGAGCAACTGACTTGATGATAGGGACCAGGACAGCAGTGAGACACAGACTTTCCTAGGGTCACAGAGCTTATAGGTAACATATCTGCTTTGTAGATGGCACTTTATCTACTATTCTGGAGCACAAAATTTTTTTTGTCTTGGACCCCTCTGGCAATCTGGGGAAGTCAATGGAACCCCTTCTCAGGATAATATCAACACATAAAATACAAGGGCTTGTACAGGAAACAAATAAGTAAATATAGGGATCAAAATATTTTAAAAGCAAATTCATGAATCCCAATCCCTTGCACTATGATGAACTGCTCTTCCTTTATCATTCATACCAAGTTAATTGGATGTGAGTCTCTACCAAAGTCCTGCTTCACTAAAGTGCCTCATCATTATGTGTTGACAATCTCAGGGAACACAAGCTCTGGAAGGCTAGGCACAGTGATAGATGGTGCATGCTGACCAACAAACATCCACACACGCTCTCTTCATCAGCAAGTTGGTCACTAATTAATGCAATTATGGGCAAATAGCTGCCCATTACACAGGGGGATGAGAGGTGGTGGGGTAGGGATACAGGACAGTTGAGAATCAGATTTTAGCTGGTCCTGTTGGTATTCTGAGTTTGGGCAGCTAGGTGGCATTGTGGATAAAGCACTGGGCCTGGAGTCAGGAAGACTCATCTCCCTGAGTTCAAATCCAGCCTCAGACACTTACAGCTGTATGACCTGGGCAAGTCACTTAACCCTGTTTGCCTCAATTTCCTCTTCTGTAAAATGAGCTGGAGAAGGAAATGGCAAACCCCTCCAGTAACTCTGCCAAGAAAACCCAAAATGGAGTCTTCATGATATGACTGAAAATGACTGAACAACAACAACATTCTCAATGTAAGATCATTGCATATCAACCAGTCAGCCAATATATTGTTTGGTGTTAGAAGCCCTAAGTTCCAATCCTGACGCTGCCATTTACTATCTGTGTGACCTTTGGTAAATCATTTAGCCCCTCAGGGCCCCAGTTTCCTCATCTGTAAAATGAGAGATTGAGCTAGATAGGCTCTAAGGTCCCTTCCAGCTCCATAGCAAAGATGCTCTCAAGCCCCAATTGAATGTCTGAAGAGTTTCAATTGTGTTTATCATTTTCTAAGTGAATGGCAGCATTGGTATATGATGTGATTTGTATTTCTAGGATGTTGAGGCGAACACAGTAAGACTTAAAGAACATGACCAAGATGTCTTGGTGTTGGAGAAGGTCCCAGCAGGACCAGCAGGAAACAGAGCTTCTAATCAAGGAAACTCACAGCCTCAGCCAAAGTATGTTTTCATTCAACCCTGCAATTGCCAGGCAGTGATTAACTTTTGCACATGGTATTATCATCTCTATAATAGCATATTCTCCTCTGTGGAAGACCACTGGACATGTCACTTTTCTTTTTAATTGTTTTTAATGTGATAGACTGAGTTACACATCTTGTAAAGCATAATGTATCAATTTCTGACCATGTATGAGGTCTAATGCTATCTGAAATCATTCTCTAAATAATATTGCCTTAGACTAAATCTCTCACTCTTTTACCATACTTTAGAGAGATAGCTTTTAAGAAGGAAACAGGAGAGAAGAAAGAAAATAAAGGGTATCAACCATCTAAGAGGGCCAGTATGTCCCTGCACAATAGCAGGAAATGAGGTTTGGCTTAGAAATTTGGGTGTGCAAAGAAGCAGTATTGTTCTGTCAACAGAATGGATGGCTAGAATTAGAATTCAGTCTAGCTGAGCATGGGACAGTAGGTGTCAGTGATTTTTGCAAACACCCTCTTGCCTGTTAAATTCAAAACTGTATTTGATTCCTATTCCTCTGACCCTCTATCTGACTCACAGTCTCTTAAAAATAATCTGTTTTAGTTCTGTTTTTATCTGAATCTTCCTACACAAGATGTCTATCAAATGTATTTGCTTTGTAGGGTTATAAGATATGTTTGGCTTCCTTAGTAGACTCTAGAAACATGTTTTTTATAGAATCTTATAACATTCCTTCAGAAATTGAAAAGGCATATTCTAATATGGAGATTAGTATTAAATTTCTGAATGAAAGCAAATTCATGCAATAAACAGGAGAAATATCACCAAATCCTGACCAGATCTGAAGGAATTAATTGCACGTATTTTCACAGGTACATTGAATAAATCGGGACCATAGAGTCACAGAATCCTAATAGTTAGAAGGAACTTTCAAGATCATCTAGTGTTACCTCCTCATTTGTAAGATGAGGAAATGGAGGCTTAATGAGATAAAACTTTTTGCTTTGTCCCTCAGTAGAACCAGGATAAAAAGGGGAAATCCATACTTTTGCCAAAACAAATAAAAAACCAACATAAAAATCTATCTTCAAGCCTTCTCTGACACATGTAAGCCATTATAATGCATTATAATAACACCACTAGGATGTAAAAATGCCAGTATAATTTTATTTTTTAATATTAGGAGTAATATAGGAGTCATTTCTATATTATGAATATCTGTACAGTTAAAGTACCAGCCTGTTAAAACAAAGATAAAAGTCCATTTCAAACTCAAAAAATAAAAATGAGAACCTATGGTATACACTTGAGGCTATTCCAACCTGACTTATTATCTGTTGATTCCCTCAGAATGGGAAATGGATAAAAGAAAAGACATTGGCACCACTATTATGTTTCCTAAGCAAGTTTAACCAATGTAATCAGTTGCCACAATGAGGAAGCTGAAGGAACCCAACTTGATTTCCTTGTTAACCAGAGAGATACTACAGTGGAGAACACCAAATTATAGTAGACATTCATTTATACAATGTTATGGAGAAGGATGGTGAAACATTATCAACAGTATTGTTTCATAAAATAGCAAGGGGATATGGAGTGAAAATCAAATTTGCTAAAATCTTGATGAGAGTAAATTTAGCACGTGTTCCTCCTCGACAATGAGAGATAAGACTGGAAGAAGAACAACAAACAAATGAAAGATAGAAAAGATCTGTAAAGATTTTTATAACAAACCCTTTTCTCCATCAATTACAGTGGAGCCACCACATTTGGACTCTAACATCACAGTCCCTGATGTGCTTCATGAAATGGCAATAAAGAAAAGAAAGATGAGAAGAATGGCTGGACTAGACCAAGTTTACAGACAGGAGGTCTGTGCTGAAGATTTCATAATTTTGAGGTTGTTAGGTAATAATTCTAAAAGTATTTAAAAGAGGGGAGAATAGCAAAAGTTAAAATCTGACTTTTTAAACTATGACTTAAAAAACTGATCAAGAGAAGATTAATAACAACTCAACCATTTGCCTCTTTTGTCATTTCTACAAAGTTTTCAGGAGAATATATGTACACCAAGGAAATACTTGATGAATGAATGAACAGGGAATAAGCAGGCTTTCATAAATGATATTCTATAACAGACATTTTTATAGTCATACATTTGACTGAGAGTTGTAAAAAATACAGAATCTACTATTTATTTCTTGTTAATTATAAAAATGCATTTGACTTGGTATGGAAAAACCCCACCTTAAAGGCTGTCCTCAAAATAATGTTTTTCAGGCATATATTAAAATCATACAATATTACTTGAACTACATAACATCAGAAATAACTTTGATAACACAGTGGTTATTAATATCAAGCAAGGTATAAAACAGGGAGATGGTACTCACTATATGTATCTACCACTGTCATGGACAGAGGATGTTTACTACAGAGTCCAAATGGAAGAGGGATTCCTGAGATGATGAGGTACTCTAGGTGTTCCCATTTGTGGATCCCATTGAATTAATTATATCTTGCAGAGCCTCTTCATGAAAATTCACAGTGATTCCCTAAAGAGGTCAGTGGAACCATGCACATAGGGAAAATCAAGTGAATAAAGATTGCCTATTGTCCAGAATGACATTCATTTGGGTGGACAACTGATAGAGCTGTTCCATCATTATGTATGTAATAGATACATTGCATATGCAGGCCTAAGAGGACAGCAGTCTAAATCTCCTTTGGAAAATTGCACAAATCCTCTACAAAGGTAGAGGATAGGCAACCAGGTGTCACAGCAGATAGAGTTCCAGGCCTAGAGTCATAAAGACTTATCTTCCTGAGTTCAAATCTGGCCTCATATACTAGATGTTTGACTCTAGTCAAGTTACTTAACCTTATTTGCCTCAGTAAAGAAATCAGGCCTCCAAGTCAGGAAGACCCACCTCTGACACAAATTGACTGTGTAATTCTGGGCAAATTATTTAACCTCTCAGGACTCTGTGATACTCTGTATAAATTGCAGAGAAGGTGCCAACTTATGTTTATAGAGGAAATTTCCTCTGCCAAGAGTTTCTTATATGAGTGAAATCACAGGTCTAGGCTCTATTCTTATCCTTTTGGTAATTTCAACCTTCCCCAAGAAACAAAGGTCTATCTTATAAATAATAGTATTCCTCCAATGATTCTGTATGACTGCAAATCATATGATGTCAAAGAATTAAAGCTGAGAGTCACCCAAAGGGCGGTGGAGAGGTACATGATGGGCTTGAGCAGACTGTAATACATTAAAAATGAAGAAATATTCAAGAGAAATGGGCTAAAGGACAGTCATCAGAAAGATACCTGACTGAGAAGGAAGAGGCAATCATGTGGCAAGAGCGCAAGATAATTGATGAACAGGCCAAATGTTCCACTGGTACACATGCAACATCAAGAAATATTGAGGAAGGAACCAACCTAGAACACTGGGCAAACCCCTTTTGGAGGATTTATGGAAACATGTAGATCTAAGGGTCATGTAGGTTAAGAAGATAGCATGGGTGTCTATCTGCACTGTTGGAGGGAATCCACAGATCTTCTGAGATCACAGATCCATCAGAATGTCAGAACATTTTATGGCCTGTACCTTCTTTACCTTCAAGAAGTCCTTACCCAAATACAGTCTTTGAATGAGCTGCAACCTCCCAGAGGATTAAAAGCAACAATACATTTCTAGTTTCAATGTTGGGTACCTGCCAGTGATCTTCTTCAATCCTAAAAATTAAATTGAACCAATTATCCAAGATATTTTTATATTCTAGTGTGTTCTTTTGTGATGTTCCTAATGTCATAAGAAACCTTGTAGGTGGTTTGTCTTTTAACCATTAGACTTTCAAAACTTGACCTGCAACACTTGGGTTCAGATCCTTCCTCTGACTCTAGTTGTATTGTCAAGAATGAATCACCTCAAAATCTCTGAGCCTCAGTTTACTCTTCTAAAAATTAGGATATTAATACCTGCATCTTCTATCTCACACTACTGTGGTGCTAAAGGAGCTAATACATACAAACGGCTTCCCAAATGTTAAGCTTTAAAGTGCTATGTAAACGTCAGTCAACCCTATGGCTCAACCCCTGCTCCCATGTGGCCATCTCTCAATTATTTATGCTATTGGAGGGGGACTGTAGAGTAGAGCTTCTGAAATAATAGGTAATATAAAATTATATTCACTTTTATAATAAATAGCATGAATTTTTTCCTACACCTTTAAAATTTCCCTCCCAATTTATGATTTTGGTCTGTTTTATGAAGTGTCGGTTTTCATTTGTTTTATAATTACCTTGCATTCTCAAAACTCATACCAGCTAATAGTGAGAAAAGCCATTCAGAAGGAGCCAGTATGGAATAAAAGAATTCCTCTAAATCACCCACATATGGATGTTCCGAAATTGACCTGGCTAATGTCTTCTCTTCTCCAAACCTCTGTATTGAATTGCCTGAATTGTACTGGTACTTAAATGTGTTATTGCATCACCCTCTAGAACATCCTTGATCTCTTAATTCTCAGTCTTCTAAAGTTTAGTTTTTCTCCAGGTTCTTTTAATCCTTGAAGTCCACAAGTTTGGGTTTTTGGGGAAACATTAATCAATTAGAAAATCTGCTTCAAATCGTTTCCCCATTGCCTTTTGCTGTGTGTGATTTGTCGAATCACTTTATCTCTCTGTAAAGTGAGAGACTATTGAATTAAAGTTTGATAAGGTTCTTTGAGTTTCTCTAATTTAAAACATCTCTGATACACCATGAATTATTATACAACATTTTTTTTTCTGCTTTGGAAAAAATACTAACTACTTTTTTTTTTCTTCTCCAGGTACACTGTGATGTCAGGGACACCTGAGAAAATTTTAGAGCATTTCCTAGAAACAGTGCGCCTTGAGCAACCCTTAAACGAAGCAACAGGTGTGTGTTTTCATAATTAGAGACATCTATTATAAATGTTTATAGTGTAAACAGGATGGGCCTGAACCAAAGTTTAGTCCTCTAGTACCCACTGTTTCCCCCCCACCCCCACCAATGATACTTACAGACTACCTAGATTTAAACCATGCATGTGAGGGGTTGCCTTAATTCAAGATTTGCTCTAATCAGTATGGATTTTTTTTTTCTTTTTGTAGGGCAGTTAGGGTTAAGTGACTTGCCCAAGGTCACACGGCTAGTTTTTGTGTTAAGTGACTGAGGCCACATTTGAACTCCGGTTCTCCTGACTCCAGGGCTGGTGCTCTATTCACTGTGCCCCCTAGCTGCCCCCAGCAGTATGGATTCTTAGACAGCTTCAGAGTGTAAGGAATCTCTCAGTGGGATGGGCCAGGCCCCTATGTATGTTGCAGAGAATGAAGATACTCTCAACATTGAACTTAACAGTTCTAAATTAGGAAATTTTGCCTTTTCTTTGTTACCAGCTTTGCTAAGTGGCTTTGTTCAAGCTACTTAATCTCAAGTCTTTGTGCCAAGAGGAGTCTACTTCTTAGGGAACATGGAATAATGGGAATTTGGAGTCAGAATACCCGAGTTAAAATGTGTGTATTCAACTTACTACCTGAGTGACCTTAGGCTAATCATCTAACTTATTAGAGACTTAATTTCCTTATCTGCAAAATGAGAGGGTTAAAGTATGTAATTTCTCAGGTCCTTTCCACTTCTATGATCCTGTGAGTTCAAATTTGTTTCAAAGAATATTAAATCCTATGAATAAAAGTTACTTGCTAAATGCAATAGGCTTGTTTCAAAGCTCTTTATGGTTACAAAGTACACTTCCACAATTAACTTTGCCAACATCCTTTCAGGATGACCTATTATTGTTATTGTTTAACTGCTCAAAACATCCTTCTCACTTCTTATTTCCCTCTCTTATTCCATTTTCTAATTTTGTAAGTGGATGCCCTGACACTCCATTTATACAAGTTAAGGAGGGAGTAATGGGATATTAAAAGCATACCTGCTGGATCCCAGACCACATAACCTACCAAATAAATCTAATCAGGATAACTCAATTATCAAAGATGTGTAGGTCAATACTTCAAAATATTATGATTTCATCAGAGTACTCTTGGCGCCCCCAAACCATCGATGAGAATTATACTCCCTCTATAGCTTACTTAGTACATGGTCTTCCAAAGTTGCTCTGAAAAAATATATTACTCTAAAACACAACCTGATGCTGATCTTAATTAGGCTGGTACTTGCACACCCAATCCATCACCAAACCTGATCCCAGAACCTTTCTAGAATGGTAAGGTCTGCTGTAGCTTGTACTCCACTGATACAGCTTTTGAGAATCCTGTAGGATGACCTCCATGTCAGGAGGAGATATTAGAGTGGAGAGGATACTAGTGGCATTTCAGTTACATGTCCATAAAATGCTAAAACCTTTTTCACCTCTAATTTGGCTTCTATGTGTATGTATGTATGTATGTATGCATGTATGCATGTATGTATGTATGCATGTATGCATGTATTTATGTATGTATGTATATATGCATGCATGCATAAATGCATGTGTGCATACTCATATATTTGTGTGCTGGAGAGATTTTTCTTTGTGTGCACACATTCATATATACACATATATAAATACTTGTATGCACACACATATATATGTGTGTATGACAGTATATATGTGTCTGGGATGGGGGGCATGCAACTAGGTAGCACAGTATATAACATTGGACTTGGGAGTATGTATGACCTAAGAGCAAACCTGGTCTCACAAACTTACCAGTTATTTGACTCTGGGCAAGTTACTTAACCTCTTCTACCTCAGTTTCCTCATTTATAAAAACTTGTATTATAATAATAACAACACACCTCACAGGGTTGTTGTGGGGATTAAATGAGATAATACACATAAAGATCTTTGCAAACCTTGGATTGCTATAAAAATGTCAGTTTTTATTCTTAGCTATTATTTATGTTTATTTGATTGTGTCATGGGTTTCATGGGTATGTCTATGTCTCTCAGTTTGGTACAAGATACAGACCTCTCCATAATTTGAATATTGACTGAAAAGAAGGTTTCTGTTTACATTGGCAAGCACCTTATCTAAGAAGAAATCTGTAAGGTTTTTACTGTCTATGAAAAGAAAACAGTGCCTTTCCTTTTAAGGTCTCCTCTGAAGGATTGTTCTTTTAAGGAAACTTAATTTTACTGGCTTTTAAACAGCAAAGACCAGAAGTCAAGAAATCAATCTATTTTGTGGATGTTATATAGATTATTAGCCTTGCCTCTGACCAAAAAAAGATACAGAATGTTCTGATTCAGTCCTTCCAAAGTAAAGAAAATGATACATAAAGTACAATTGCCCTGATTTAACATTTCAGTGTCTTTTTTCTGGGAAGTCTCTGGTCTTAGGCCAGTGTTACAAGTAGTGAAACAGTATAGGAAAATGTATGCACAAGAGTTATTCCTAAAAGAAAGACCTGTATATAACAAATATATGCCCAAAATGCACCAAAGAACTGGCTTAAGTAGGGACAAACTGACATTCATTCATTGTCAGTCAATATTATTAAATTATAAGCAATTATTAAATACCTACTGTATGCCAGGCACAAACATTTATCAAGTCCCAAGCGATAATCTGACAAATGAAAATGAACCTTTTTGTATTTTTTGCTGTAGTTTGTCAGTTTTTTAACTTCATGTCAATATTCATTCATTGAATTATTTTGATGTTTTAAAACTGTCTGATCTGAGAAACAGTACCATTGTATTCCATTCACACAAAGCAAGAAGCCTATTCACTAATCAGACAAAAATTTTGAATACACTAATAATAATATTAATATTACCAAATATGAACTCCACTTTTCCTTTTCCTGTCTTCCCCTTTTACTTTTCTGGTATTGTCTAGATTTATATAAAGAAAAATTATAGGGGCAGCTAGGTGGCACAGTGAATAGAACACCAGCCCTGGAGTCAGGAGGACCTGAGTTCAAATCTGGCCTCAGACAATTAACACTTACTAGCCCTGTGACCTTGGACAAGTCACTTAACCCCAATTGCCCTGCCTTCCCCCCTCCAAAAAAAAAAAAAGACTAAAAAAAAAAAAGGAAAATTATTTGTTCATTTCAACTTTGGCCTAGATTAGATGATAAAAGTTATGGATATTGTACAGTTATTCCATACAGAGACTTAATACATGTTGGATTGATTTTCTGATGCTTTTACACATTTTCTCAGTGATCCCATTATCTTGCATGGATTTAATTTTCATCCCTATATAAAGGGAGTCCCAAAAGTCTTAATGCAGTTTTAGGTTCTGATAGCCTAAAACTGCACTAAGACATTTGAGACTCTCATTCATATTTATACATATATACACACGTATGTATGTATATGCATACACATGTATATATAATGCACATACATCTATATGTGTGTATGTATGTGTATTATGCCTCAACTGGGGGTTAACTGAACCTTTTGTTTTTAGTAGGTTCTTTTTTTTTTTTGCTTTTTTTTGGAGGGGGGAGGGCAGGGCAATTGGGGGTTAAGTGACCTGCCCAAGGTCACATGACTAGTAAGTGTTAAGTGTCTAAGACTGTATTTGAACTCAGGTCCTTCTGACTCCAGGGCAGGTGCTCTATTCACTGAGCTACCTAGCCACACCTTTTAGTAGGTTCTTGATAAGCACTTCATCGATTTGGGGGAAGCTGAGCCTAAGACAGTGAAAATAAGCTATTTTTTTCTACTTTTTAAAAGCTTCTGTTTGTCAGTGTTAAAGCTATCCTTGCTGACATGGAGATAATTCCAGAAATAGAGCTTTTTCTCAGATTCTTGCCACATATTTCTCTTCTAAGACTCTAGGGATTTAATGGAGCATGTAGTATCTAGATCACATTTAGAGAATGAGGATAACTTAGAGGTCATCTAGTTCAACCTGCTCCTTTTAAAGATGAGAAAATTAGGGTCTAGAGAGGTTAAGTGACTCATCCAATTTCAAAGAACTTTTAAGTTACAAACTCGGGTATCTACTCAGTATGTGCCTGACTCCAAGTCCAGCACTTTATCCACTGTGCCTACTACACTATAAAAAATAATGCACATAATGAATGCAGAAAAATATAGGAAGATTTACATGAACAGATGCAAAGCCAGGATTTGAACCCAGATCCTCTGACTCTAAATTCAGAACTTTCCCTACTGTATCACATTGCCTCCCCAATTCTTTGGCATCAAATGTAAGAGATCATTTTAGGGTTCTAAACATTTGTCATATGACCAAATGGCTTTTGAGATAAGTGACAGGTTAGAAAGAAGTCAGTGTTACAGATAGGGATTGGAAAGACGAGGAGTAACATATCATAGGCATTTAAGACTTAGTATGTCCAAGATGTAATTACTCGTCCTGCTCTCAACACTGCTCTTTCCAAGCTTGTAAATAAGGGGTTAGGAAAGAACATTGCTGGAATTGTAGAAAGACAAGTTCACTAATGCACTACTGGAGGGGCAGTGAATGGTCCAGTCAGCTGGAGTCATTTGGAATTATGCAGAAGTGACTAAAATAGTCATAATCTTTGACCCACAGATCTCACTGCCTCAGGGAATAATAATTCTCAGGGAAGTTCATGACAAAAATAAAGCTCCTCTATGTGCCAAAATATTTATAGCAGAATTTTTTATAGTAGCAAAGTATTAGAAATAAAGTAGATGGCTGTTTTTTTGAAAATGGATTGTTGATGACGACTATGATGATGACAATGACAAAGATGATTAGTTTACATTCATATAGCTCTTTAAGGTTTTCAAAGTACCTTATAAATACTATGTAATTTTATCCTCATAACAGCCTTGGAAGTTTTCTTCTTGTTGTTCAGTCATTTCAGTCATTGTCCAACTCTTCATGACCCCATTTGGGGTTTTCTTGGCAAAGATGATAGAGTGGTTTCCCATTTCCTTTTCCAGCTCATTTTACAGGTGAGGAAACTGAGGTAAACAGTGTTAAGTGACTTGCCCAGCGTCACACAGCTCATAAATGTCTATGGTAGAATCTGAACTCACAAAGGTGAGTCTTCCTGACTGCAGGCCCGCCATTCTATCCACTGTGACATCTAGCTGCCTTGTGAAATATGGGGGGTCGATTCTATTATTATCCCCATTTTACATATGAAGAAATCAAGGAAGACAGATTAAGGGACTTGCACAGCATCAAATTATTAGCAAATGTCTGAGATCAGATTTGAACACAGGTCTTCCTGATTCCTGACTTCCTTTATCCATTGTGCCTACCACATTATAAAAATAATGCATATGATGAATGCAGAAAAGCATAAGAAGACTTACATGCACAGATGCAAAGTGAAGTAAGCAGAATCAAGAAAACTACAATAATGTGAATAGAAAAAACAATGATGAAATTTAAACTGAAGGTTGTGACAGTTTATAATGACCAGGTCTGGCCCCAAAGAAGAGATAGAAGAATGTATCTTCTTTCTTTCTTGCAAAACTGGAGGACAATGAGTATGAAATACTGTACTTGATGTTGGACTTGAGTGATATATTAGTTTTTCTAGGCTATTTTTCCTCTTTTTTCAGGGGAAGGGAAGGAAGATGTTGGGAAAATTAAGTGACATAAAATCCAAGCATATCAATATAAAGAAGCAGATTAATGATGTAGTGTTAGAGTGAAGGACTTGGAGTCAAGAAGACCTGAGTTCAAAATCTGTCTCAGATATTTACTAACTGTAGGACCCTATGCAAGTCACTTAATATCTATCTACCTTGTATTCCTCATTTTATGGGTGCAATAATAGAACCTACCTCCAAGGACTATTGGGAGAATCAAATATCATATATAAATGGGAGCTATCATATATAAAACTCTTTGTGAGCTGTAATGATTTAAATGCTAGCTATTATCATTGTTGGGGAGGCAACATGGTACAATTGATAGAATGCTAGTCCTGGAATGATGAAGACTCATCTTTATAAGTTCAAATATGGAGGAATGGGCTGGACGAGATGGTTGCTGATGCACTTCAACTCTAAGATACTATGATTCTGGGGGGAGGAGCCAAGATGGCGGAAAGGAAGCAGTAACCTCGCTGAGCTCCTCAGTCACTAAGGCTCAAAGGGTAAATCTGAGTGGAATCCGGAGTGACGGAGCCCACTGGAAGACGAAATGTGACAGAGTCCAGCCCAGGAGGTTGCCCAGTGTGTCCAGACTGGTCAAGTGCAGAGCGCTTAGGATCTGCACAGCCCAGACCTAAGACCAGACAAGCAGACTACACCAGAGAGAGCAAAAGCCCCAGCCTGCAGACTTAGCTAGGACAAATTGCAGTCATCTCTCGGACGGGTAGGATCATTGGAGCCAGGTAAGAGAGTTGGGCCCTCAGTGGAAAGAGCAGCTTCTCTGGTTGCATTCGGCCCCCAGACTGGAAGTTTAGAAACTGCCTGCCTGTATAATACAGGGGCTGGAATGGCAAAGTAAATTCTAGCTGCTCTGATCCTCCCATCCCTCCTTCATGAAGCAGAAAACCCAAAGATAAGTCTCCCACCCAGACTGAAATCCCAAGTTAATGGAAATAGCCCCAGGCTTGAGAGTCTCCAAGAAGGGGTGTAACTGAGACAGCCAGGAGTCTGAAGAGAAGAGAGGGTGGGGTCCCAACAAGCCCCACCTCACCTCACCAACAAAAGCCTACTTGTAGCCCAGGGGTATAGAGGCAGAAATCTGAAGTGGTCAGAGGCACCCACACCTATGCATCTACATCCCTCATTGACTTCCCTGACTTAGCCATAAACTAGCCACCCAGAGGTATTCAAAGTCAAGGATCAGGCCCTAAACTCATAGCCTGAGAAACTAAGAAACAGGAAGTCACAATGGGAAAAAAAGAAGCTGAGAAGGAGAAGGGGAAGGCAAGAAAGTCTATTTGAGCATACTATGCAGGGCAAGAACAACAAAATACACAGGACAATATAGACTCTCTACCCACACCTGAGACCATAGAAGGAAACCTGATCTGGTCTCAAGCCCAAATAGCATTCCTGGAGGAGCTTAAGAAAAATTTTAAAGACTAAATCAGGGAGGCAGTGACCAACTTGGAAAAACATCTCAGTGAAGTAATTGGAGAAAATACCTCCCTAAAAAAGGAACTTCAAAAAATAACTGAAGACCATAATTCACTAAAAATTAGAAACAATCAAATTGAAGCTCAGAACTCTATGATGCAGCAAGAGTCAATCAAACAAAACAAGATGATTGAAAAATTGCAAGAAAATGTAAAATATCTCACTGGAAAAATAACTGACCTAGAGAACAGATCCAGGAGAGAAAACCTAAGAATTATTGGTCTACCAGAAAGCCATGATGAAAAAAGCAGCCTAGACAACATCCTCCAAGAGATTGTCAAAGAAAACTGTCCTGAGGTCCTGCAATCAGAAGATAAAATAACTATTGACAGAATTCACCAGACTCCTCCTGAGAGAGATCCCAAACTGAAAACTCCAAGAAATATAGTAGCCAAATTCCAGAATTACAAAATTAAAGGAAAAATTCTACAAGCAGCCAAAAAGAAACAATTCAAATATCGAGGAACTACAGTTAGGATCACACAGGACCTAGCAGCTTCTACATTAAAAGAGCGGAGGGACTGGAATTTGATATTTCGTAGGGCAAGAGAGCTAGGACTACAACCAAGGATTAACTACCCGGCAAAACTGAGCATACTCTTCCAGGCAAGGAGATGGTCGTTTGATGAAATAAGGGACTTCCAGATGTTCCTGATGAAAAAGCCAGAGCTCAATGGAAAATTTGATCTCCAATTACAAGACTCAAGAAAGACATAAAAAGGTAAACAAGAGAAACACAGACTCACACATGCATAAGTGCACACACCCACACCCACAAACACATGCTCATTACTTGGGATGCAACAAGAGCAAAATGTTCACATCCCTATATGTGGAGCTGATAACTGTCAATATTCAAAATCTTTATGATTATCATGACCTTCAAAAGGGTTATACTTAGATAGAGGGTGTGGGTATGAATGCACTAACCTGATGTCTAAAAAAAAAAAAAACTATTAAGGGGATCAAAGAGACTGTAATGGGAAAGAGGAAAGGATTAGATAGGAAAAGGTAAAATATGCCATCTGAAGAGGCATTAAAACACACTATAGAAGAGGGGAAAGAAAGAGGGAGAGGAACACCATTTAAATGCTATTCTCACTGGTTCTGGTTCAAAGAGGGATCAACTTAAATCAGTGAAGTTTAAGATTTTAATGTGAATAGACACATAAATTCATTAAATAGAGGAAAAGGAGGGAGGGAGAGGAGCAATGTTTGAAATTCACTCTCATTGGTTTTGAATCAAACGGGGAGTAATTCACTCTGATAAGTATAAAAACTTATTTCGTCCTATAGAAAGCAGAAGGGTAAGGGGGGGTGAAAAAGAGGAGACTAAAGGGGGGGATTAGAAGGCAGGGAAACAGTAGTAAGGGGAGAGGGTAGGTTAAGAAGAGGGATCACTGGGTGGGAACACTGAGGGAGGGGGTGGTCAAAAGGGAAAACTTCAAGGAGGGGAAGGGAGAAGGAAGAAACAAAAACATAAACAGGGGAGGGAATAGGATGGAGGGGAACAGACAGATAGTCATTATTACTGTAAATGTGAATGGGATGAACTCTCCCATAAAACAGAGGCGGATAGCAGAATGGATTAAAAACCATAATCCTACAATATGCTGTCTACAAGAAACACATTTGAAACAAAGGGATACCCACAGGATAAGGGTAAAAGGTTGGAGTAAAATTTATTATGCCTCAGCTAAAGTAAAAAAAGCAGGGGTAGCAATACTTATCTCAGATAAAGCAAAAGCAAAAATAGATCTAATTAAAAGAGATAAGGAAGGAAACTATATCCTACTAAAAGGCACCATGGAGAATGAAGCAATATCACTACTTAATATATATGCACCAAGTGGTATAGCATCTAAATTCCTAGAGGAGAAGTTAAAGGAATTAGAGGAAGAAATAGATAGCAAAACTATACTAGTGGGGGACCTTAATCTTCCTCTCTCTGAACTCGATAAATCTAACCTCAAAATAAACAAGAAAGAAGTTAAGGAGGTGAATAGAATCTTAGAGAGACTAGATATGATGGATCTCTGGAGAAAACTGAATGGGGATAAAAAGGAATTTACTTTCTTCTGAGCAGTGCATGGTACATACTCAAAAATAGACCAAGTACTAGGGCATAAAAACCTCACAATCCCGTGCAGAAAGGCAGAAATATTAAGCTCATCATTCTCAGATCATGATGCAATAAAAATTATATGCAATAAAGGGCCATGGAAAGATAGACTAAAAACTAATTGGAAATTAAACAATTTAATCCTAAAAATTGGTGGGTCAAAGAAGAAATTATAGAAACAATCAATAATTTCATTCAAGAGAATGATAATAATGAAACAACATACCAAAATTTGTGGGATGCACTAAAGGCATTTCTCAGGGGAAGTTTTATATCCCTGAGTGCATACTTAATTAAAGCAGAGAGAAGGGAGGTCAATGAATTGGACATGCAATTGAAAATGCTAGAAAAAGAACAAATTGAAAATCCCCAATTTAGTACTAAATTAGAAATATTGAAACCAAAGGTGAGATTAATAAAATTGAAATTAAGAAAACCATTGAATTAATAAATAAAACTAAGAGCTGGTTTTATGAAAAAATCAACAAAATTGGTAGACCCTTAGTCAATATGATAAAAAAAAAAGAAAGAAGAAAACCAAATTATGAGTATCAAAAATAAAAAGGGTGAATCTACCTCCAATTAAGAGGAATTCAAAAAAATAATGAGGAATTATTTTTCCCAATTGTATGCACATAAATATGACAATCTTAGTGAAATGGATGAATATTTATAAAATCACAAGTTGCCCAGATTAACTGAAGAGGAAGTGAATTACCTAAATAACCCCATCTCAGAAAAAGAAATCAAATAAGCCATCAATGAAAAAATCTCTAGGGCCAGATGGGTTTACTAGTGAATTCTATCAAACATTTAAAGGACAATTGATTCCAATACTCTACAAACTATTTGGGAAAATTAGTGAAGAAGGAGTCCTACCAAACTCTTTCTATGACACAAACATGGTACTGATTCCTAAATCAGGAAGAGATAAAACAGAGAAAGAAAATTATAGACCAATTTCCCTCATGAATTTAGATGCAAAAATTCTAAATAAAATATTAGCCAAAAGACTCCAACAACTTATCACAAAAATAATACACTCTGATCAGGTGGGATTCATTCCAGGAATGCAAGGATGGTTTAATATTCGGAAAACCATCAGTATAATTGAGCATATCAACAATAAAACTATCAGAAACCACATGATCATCTCAATAGATGCAGAAAAGGCTTTTGACAAAGTACAACATCCATTCCCATTAAAAACACTAGAAAGTATAGGAATAAATGGAGCTTTCTTTAAAATAGTTGATAGCATCTATTTAAAACCATCAGCAAGTACTATATGCAATGGGGATAAACTAGAAGCCTTTCCAAATAAGATCAGGAGTGAAACAAGGGGGTCCACTATCACCCCTCTTATTCAATCTGGTACTAGAAACACTAGCAGTAGCAATTAGAGAAGAAAAAAAATCAAAGGAATCAAATTAGGTAAAGAAGTGACCAAGCTATCACTCTTCGCAGATGATATGATGATATATTTAGAGAATCCTAGAGAATCAAGTAAAAAACTATTTGAGACAATAAATAAATTTGGCAAAGTTGCAGGATATAAAATAAACCCACATAAATCCTCAGCATTCCTGTACATCTCTAATGAAACTCAACAGCAAGAGATAGAAAGAGAAATCCCATTTAAAGTCACTGTAGACATTATAAAATATTTGGGAATCTACTTGCCAAAAGAAACCCAGAATCTATATGACCACAACTATAAAACACTTCTCACACAAATAAAAGTAGATCTAAATAGTTGGAAAAATATCAAATGTTCGTGGCTGGGTCGAGCTAATATAATAAAAATGACAATTTTACCCAAACTAAACTATATATTTAGTGCCATACCAATCAATTTACCCAAAAACTACTTTGTAGAGTTAGACAAAATAATAACAAAATTTATTTGGAAAAACAAACGGTCTAGAATATCAAGGGAATTAATGAAAAGAAATGCTAGGGAAGGTGGACTAGCTATGCCAGATCTCAGTCTGTATTATACAGCAGCAGTCATCAAAACTGCTTGGTACTGGCAGAGGTGTAGAGTAATGGATCAATGGAATAGATTAGGTGAAGGAGACCCAGCAGTTAATGAATATAGTAATCTATTGTTCAATAAACCCAAAGACCCCAGTTTTTGGGATAAGAACGCACTATTTGACAAAAACTGCTGGGAAAACTGGAATACAGTATGGCAGAAAGTGGGCATAGATCACTATCTAACACCATATACCAAAACCAAGTCTAAATGGGTGCATGATCTAGGTGTAAAGGATGATACTGTAAGCAATTTGGGAAAGCAAGGAATAGTTTACCTGACAGACTTGTGGAGAGGGGAAGACTTTAAGACCAAACAAAAATTAGAGTGCATTATAAAATGCGAAATGGATAATTTTGATTACATTAAATTGAAAAGCTTCTGTACAAACAAAGCTAATGTAACCAAGATCAAGAGGAAGGTGGGAAATTGGGAAAGAATTTTTACAACTTGTGTCTCTGATAAAGGACTGATTTCTAAAATTTATAGAGAATTGAGCCAAATCTATATGAACACAAGTCACTCCCCAACTGATAAATGGTCAAAGGATATGAACAGGCAGTTTTCAGAGAAAGAAATTAAAGATATCTATAAGCATATGAAGAAATGCTCTAAATCACTATTGATTAGAGAAATGCAAATCAAAACAACTCTGAGATACCACATCTCTCCAGTCAGATTGGCTAAGATGACAAAACAAGAAAGTGACAAATGCTGGAGAGGATGTGGACAAATTGGAACACTAATACATTGCTGGTGGAGTTGTGAACTTATCCAACCATTCTGGAGAGCAATCTGGAATTATGCCCAAAGGATTATAAATAATTTCATACCCTTTGACCCAGCCATACCACTTCTAGGGTTATATCCCAAAGAGATCACAGAAGTGGGAGGAAGACCCATATGTACAAAAATATTTTTATCAGCCCTTTTTGTGGTTTCAAAGAATTGGAAACTAAAGGGGTGCCCATCAATTGGGGAATGCCTAAACAAGTTGTGGTATATGAATGTAATGGAATATTATTGTGCTATAAGAAATGAGGAGGTGATGGATTTCACAATTACCTGGAGAGACTTACACAAACTGATGCTGAGCGAGAAGAGTAGAATCAGAAGAAATTCGTATACAATCACAGACATACCATATCTGTGATGACCAACTATGACAGACTGGACTCTTTTCAGCAATGCAGTGATATAAGTCAATCCTGAAAGACTCAAGAAAGTGAGAAAAGCACCATCCAGAGATATAACTAGAAAGAACTGAGCCTGAATCCTGATGGAAGCAAACCAAATGATCTTTTTCTTTTCAAAAAAAAAAAAAGTTCAAATATGCCTCAGATGTTTACTGGCTTGTTACCATGGACAAGTCACTTAACCCTCCTTGTCTCCATTTCCTCTTCTGTAAAGTAAGCTGGAGAAGGAAATGGCAAACCCATTCAGTATCTTTGCTAAGAAAATCTGGACACGACTGAACAACAACAAAAATTATCATTATTATTTTTACCAAAAACAAAATAAGTAATATTAACTCCTATAAATGGAAAGCACTCTCTAAAATGCAGTGCTGAGATATATCATAAACCCTTTAGAATTACAGTGTCCAGCCCCATCATTAAATTTTCTGATATACTTGTGAAATGAGGTGTCTTATTATTTACTACATTAATTTCTTCAATGCTTCACTTTGTGGTTTATTCATTGGAGTAATTTCCCTCTGGTGGAGGGAATTTTGGCAGTGTAGGGCAGCCATGGGGAACAGTAATGTTCAGGCTCACAGGCCTTGCTTCCACACTTCTCAGGTCATTCATTTGCCTGTTCATTTATTCATCCATTCATTCAGCAATGATTTCTTGAGTGTTTGATAAATGTAAGAGCCAGATCAAAGCAAGAAGACTAGTGACTGCTTCTCAAGATATCCTGGGCCTATGCTGTGTTCATGAATTGAGAATCTTTCTATCTCCCAGGCCTGTCCATGAGCTGTGAAAAAATGAATTTGTAACAAAAGTCTCAGAAACATTGGATTGAGAACTACAGATTACTTAGTGTTTCTAGACCAAGAATTTTTACAAGAAGCTAATTCTTCATTCTGTTCTTGTTTTTCTCCCTCTAGATTCAGTTTTAAATGACTTCATCATGATGCACTGTGTTTTCATGCCCAATTCTCAGCTTTGCCCAGCCCTGGTGGCCCAATATCCTTTTATTATGAAAAGTCACTTCCCTTGAGAACTACCTTTCATAGAAAAGATTCATATCACCATGATACCCTGCAATCTTCTTCTGGTAAGTCATGGCCTTGGGTTGAGGTCTGTACTGTAAGCCTATACTAAAACTCAGGGCTTTTCCCCAATCACAGAACTTTGGAACCACCTACAATTACCCTAACCACAATGTACTGGGGGAATTTTCCAATCCATCTATATTGATGTCAGGAAAGATATTATGATAATCACATTGGATAAGAAGACTGGGTTGTGATCTGTACAGCATAGTGCCTGGCACGTAGTTGGCACTTAAAAAATTCTTGTTGACTGATTGGCTAACTATACAGGTGAAGGAAGTACCAGTGATCCATGATGAAACATGACTCCATTGATATTTTTAAATACTGTCCATCAACCTGTTCTATACATAATGAAATGTAGTGAATACCAGCAATTGTGCAATAAGAAAATGGAAATTGAAGCCAGAAGAATATGGATGACTGCATAGGTGGGAGAGAGAGAGAGAGAGAGAGAGAGAGAGAGAGAGAGAGAGAGAGAGAGAGAGAAAGAAAGATGTTTTCAGAAGTTTTCTAACTCTGTGATGTTATGAAGGACTGCTACCACCATCATCCCTTGGCACCTCTTCTAGAGGTAGAATGACAACTCTTATAGAAAAGTGGTATGACTTCTAATTCCTGACATGCCCAGATAGTCAGATGTGAAAAAAACAAATCCACCAATGTATTATTCTTGCCTTCCTATTTGAGTTTTATATCATTGGAAAGAGTAGTCCTATCAATTAGATCACAGATCCATGGATGTATTGGAGTTTATCACAGTCCTTCTCTTCCCCTCTTAGATATGTATCAACTACCTTATCCTTTCACTAATGAGTTTTTACTCCTATTGATTTTTAAAAATACTGTACATTTTGATAGTGAGACTCACTGTCTCTCATAGAAGACACTTGGAAATGTTTTTTGTTTTAGGTAATTACTTAAGGTCCATTAGTGGTGTTGGTTGAGATGGTGATATTAACAAGTTCCACATTCTGACACTGAAATATGAAAGGGGTAATTTACCACTAGCAGCAACAAAATTTTGAAATTAAAAGCAAGTTGACTTTAGGTAGCAAAATGTGTTGCTGAAGAAGAGAGAATGGCTTTCACTGATATTCCTTTCCTTGTTCCAAAGCAGTCCAATCACTGTTGACATGCAATTTTTTCTTTTTTTTATTACAATTAATCTGCCTGATTCTCATTTTCCTGCATACCCATAATTCTCATTGAAATCAGCAGAATGCATGAGGGTGAGAGATTTGAGCTGAATATGTTACTCAGTGGGAGCTGCAAGAGTGAGATTTGAGTGTTTATTTGTCTGGGAAACTATCTTTCCAAATAATGACAGCTTAATGAGACTTACATATATAATATGGTCTTTCTGGCTCATATTCAATTTTTCTGAGACAAATGGACAATTCCATGTGCACACTGTTCTCTTTTAACTGTACACATAGGAGTCATTATTAGACTCAGGGTTGTAGGAAAGACTAAAAAATACCTTTGAGAATAGGCATTTTCCTTGCCATAGTTGGCCAGTGTTATATAAACATTAATGAAAGGAAAACACAATCAATGTGGAAGGAGGAATATAGGAAAAGCAAATTTTTCTCTTTTTCAACCCCCAAAACTCCAGTATTCAAGCTTAGACATTTTGTAATTTTAAAAATTTTGTTTGTCCTCTTGTCTTTGTATCTGATTTCTTACAAAAATGCATGTTGGGATACTTATATCACTGTCTTTCTTAAAACATTAGCACCTACTGGGTGTATATTAAATTAGCTTTACTCTAAGTACAATGCCATTCCTAACATAGGCATTTAATAAATACTTTGTAATGGAAAAAATAACAGGAAAAATGTTTATAAATATGAACAACAGAATAAAAAGGTAAATTGACAGCAAAGTCTGATTGTTATATACAGCGACTAGAAACCTAGGCGTTATTTGTACCACACCATTCCTACCCCTTTATTTCTCAACCCTTATAGAATCTTTAGGTCTCTGATGTAAACTAATGCCTAACTTAGAAATACATCTTATATGACAGAGTTTTATGGTTTCAATATTATGATACTTAAGTCCCAAGTGATCATTTTAAAAGATCCCTGTGGAAGTTTTCTTGCCTACAAGAAACAGAACAGAACAACAGCAGTTCTTATGGTCAAGTACCAGCCCTTCACCTATCTCCAGCACCTCTGCTAACCTTCTGTACCTATGCTGGTAGCCGGCCCTTGCACCCTGCATCTTGAATTCAGTTTGGATCATTTCCTTGCATCCCACCAATCTGCATTCCCTTTTTCTCCCTCCAAAAATTTACCTGCTTTCTAGGTGCTTATATTCTATTAGAAAGAAATAATATGCTTCAGATTGCTGCTTGCTCCCCGCTAGATTAACTAATGCCAGGAAATGCATATAGTGAGTTGATTTAATTTTCTTTCCAATGATCATGCCACATAGTATCTTCTCCGTTCTGTAGGCCTTCTTATGCATGGTCCACTGCCACAAAGTTAATTTGGTGACAGTGTGGTCTAAATGGAGCATTGAATAAGGAGCAGAGGGGAATGTTCTGAGAATACTGACTTGTTCATTCCACTCTACCCCTCTTTTCTATTGCTGCTCCCCAGTTATTCAGTGAATAGCAAGTTGTGGGGGGTAGTAGTGAAATGAAGGGGTTAATGACCTGGTACTAGTTGTTACCAATGCCAGGCCTGCCAGAATCTTACCTCAGAGTATCAGAGTAGTAGTGATGCTGCTGCCTTTAAGATGAGAGTGGGACATTTGTCTCTATGATGGCAATAAGGAAATCTGATGGATAGCGAGAAGCTCACCCTTCCAAACCCTTAGCATGACAGAGCTTGTCCTTTCATGACACTGTAGCCATGGCCACTCCCAAACTTGGAGGACTTGTCTGAGCCCTGATCTGTAAGTCTAAAGTAATAGTATCATTATGTTTTATTTTCAATTTACTTATTGTGTTAAATACTTCCCAGTTACATTTTAATCTGGTTCAGCAGGTCACATATTTGACACCTCTGGTCTACATGACAAGTGATGAGGACCTGAAGTAAGAAAAATTGAAAAGGAGACAAATCATAATAAAGATAGGTGCATTTATTTAGTGCTTTGATATTTGAAAAACACTTTACAAATATTATTTCATTTTATCTGCACAACAACCCTGGGAGATAGGTGATATCATTATCCCTATCTTTCAGATGAGGACATTGAAGCTGAGAGATTAAGTAATTTACCTAAGCAAGAAATGTCTGAGGCGGAATTTAAACTCATGTCTTCCTAACTCTAAATTCACCTGACTGCCCACTTGATCTTCTGTAATCACAGGATTATAGATATAATAAGCATTTTAAGCACCTCTTATCAGAGTGGAGGGATGGGAATAAATTTGGATTATTATCACTAGGAGGCATTGTTTTAGGGATACAAAAACCAAGCAGAAATACAGTCCGTGCCTTCAAGCAGTTTACATTCTATTGCTTAGCACGGTGCCTGGAACATAGTAGGTACTTAATAAATGTTTATTTAATTGAATTGTATGTAATAAAGCAGAACTAGAAGTGCCAATGCAAATACAAAGAAGGGGGACATGTGAAAGAATTGGTGGAGTAAAAGCAGCACGTGGTGAATGATTGGAAGTGGGAGGTGAGGGAGGAGGATGAGAAGGTGGCTCATCTCTGATTCCCGTGAGTCAAGCCCCAAATTATTTTGGTTGAAATAGTTGGACTCCAAGCTCTTGAAGCCAGATGTCCTAAATTTCATTTCCATTCAATACAGGTGGCTGATATCAACTGCCCACTATAAGAATTTCCTTTTTGCATAAGGAAAAAGCTGGTGTACTAATTAATGTACTTAAAACATGTTGAAAAAGTTAAGAAAACCTTAGAGTTGGAAGTATCTCCTAGATCATCTAGTCCAGTCTCTCATCCAATGCAGAAATCTCTTCTATAACATACCTGACAGACAGTAACCCATCCTCTGCTTTAATTCTTTTAGTGATGTGCTCTCTATCTAATGAGGTCATTTCAATGAAGAGTTGGTATTTTAGTTGAATTTTAAAGGATAGATAGGAATTGAACAAACAAAGAGAAAAAAGTCTCAGTTTTCTCATCTTTAAAATGGGGGAGTTAGGCTAGATTATCTCTAAGATTCTTTCCTTTTCTAAATGTCATGTTGCTATAATCCTTTTTCTTTGTGAACAAGGGCAGTTGCTCCATCCCCATTTAATCTCTTCTACTTGTCCACAGTTATGGGTGAAAAATTTGGGTTATTTAGTTAGAAAATTCTCTCTCTCTTATTCTTACCAGCCAAAATCCTTCTGTAGTCAGTGGGCAGATGACCTCCAAAGTTTGTTTTCATCTCTAAGCACAGATGTTGTATGCAAAGCAGACATTCAAGGCACAACAACACTGAAGAGGATCAGTTTGGATGTTGATTAGTGTTTTATAAATAGCTGCATAATTAACATGTACTTACTGCAAAAAAGGTATACATAATATTGTATTCCCTGTTGTAGGCTGTAATGAATCTGCCGCCCGTTCGTCCTAGGAGGTTTTCACTTACTTTCACCATGATAATTTTAATATGTGGAGCCATTATTAGCTGAATTAAAAATAAGTAAATGAGCAGTAAAAATACAGAAAAATTACAGGTGCCTGTGGTGAGTAAGATAATAACTAGGTAAAAATATATGAAATAATTACAGTGTATGAAAGGCAGAACCGGCATGAGGAAAATGACTCAATGGAATATTAAACCTGCAGTTGGCAGTGTTCACAAGGCACGATCTACATCATGTTCTTCATCTCTCCTGATCCTCATCTCACATTTCTTATTATAAACAGCTCCAACCCATCAAAATATGTCTAGCCAAAACAGCTGGCCTTCTAAATCCAAAGTTTTGTCATACCTATATTTCACACCCTGTAAACTAAGCATCTAAGTGGGTAGTTGAAGCATTGACCCAGTGGACTAAATTTGTCAAATATTTTGTATTCTTATAGCCTTAACATTGCTGGCCCCATTGGGGCCTTTGTGAACTTCATTATTTTTCTGGTTTCTGCTTATTTTTGGATTCTTGGTGGGTTGGGAACTTTTCTGGGTGATTATAATGAAAGATAAACCATAGAGGCAGGTTTTGAGGATTTTCAGAAAATGACACTACCCTTGGCTTCCCACAAAGATGTTTGTGTTTTTTTTTTTAAGTCAATTTAAAATTTTTTTAAGTCAATTTAAATTTTTTTAAGTATTGGAAAGTCTAAAACTCTGGTAGCAATTATGGAGATTCAAAAGATACGGCCCCGGTTCTCATGAAGCTTATAGCTTATTTGGGAAGAAAAAGCCTGAACACTCAATATAGTAGTGAATACATAGTTCAACACAGTAATTGTGAGAAGAGAGTGAGGAGTCAGCTGGAGTTACCTGTGAAGGTTTCTAGGATAAGAGGTAACAGTAACATGAAGGGGTACTTACAGGATGTATAGATGGGAAATTTAATAAGGTTAGGTTGGTAGGAAAGAATATCCCTTCTTTGTGTCTATCCGAGGTATGGGAAGACAGAAACCACTTAAACTATAGTAGAAATGACTTAATTTGTATACCACAAAGAAGTTCCTAACTCAAAGTATTGTAAAATTGGAACACATCATAATCAGCTTCTGATTCTCTGTGTGTGCTTTTACTGTTTGTTTTATTATTAATAGTAGTCTCCTCTTCCCAAGATATTCCTTTACCCCCCTTTCATCCAGCAAACTTTTAGGCCAACTGCTCCTGCAATTTGGTGTGTTTGGGTAATACATTTTTATCTTTAATATCAGACAAATAAAAACTTAATAGAAAGATAAATGAGGAGGGAGGAGCCAAGATGGCAGAAAGGAAGCAGTAACCTCACTGAGCTCCTCGGTCACTAAGGCTCAAAGGGTGAATCTGAGCGGATTCCAGAGTGACAGAGCCCACTGGAAGACAAAGTGTGGCAGAGTCCAGCCCAGGAGGTTGCCCAGTGTGTCCAGACTGGTCGAGTGCAGAGCGCGTGGTGTCTGCACAGCCCAGACCTAAGAGCAGACAAGCAGACTACACCAGAGAGAGCAAAAGCCCCAGCCTGCAGACTTACAGAGGATGAATCACAGTCATCTCTCGGACTGGTAGGATCAGTGGAGTCAGGTAGGAGAGCTGGGCCCTCAGTGGAAAGAGCGGCTTCTCTAGCTGCATTCGCCCCCCCAGACTGGAAGTTTAGAAACTACCTGCCTGTATAATACAGGGGCTGGAATGGCAAAGTAAATTCTAGCTGCTCTGATCCTCCCATCCCTCCTTCATGAAGCAGAAAACCCAAAGATAAGTCTCCCACCCAGACTGAAATCCCAAGTTAATGGAAATAGCCCCAGGCTTGAGAGTCTCCAAGAAGGGGTAACTGAGACAGCCAGGAGTCTGAAGAGAAGAGAGGGTGGGGTCCCAACAAGCCCCACCTCACCTCACCAACAAAAGCCTACTTGTAGCCCTGGGTATAGAGGCAGAAATCTGAAGTGGTCAGACACACCCATACCTACTCATCTACATCCCTCCTTGACTTCCCTGACTTAGCCATACACTATCCACCCAGTGGTATTCAAAGTCAAGGATCAGGCCCTAAACTCATAGCCTGAGAAACTAAGAAACAGGAAGTCACAATGGGAAAAAAAGAAGCTGAGAAGGAGAAGGGGAAGGCAAGAAAGTCTATTTGAGCATACTATGCAGGGCAAGAACAACAAAATACACAGGACAATATAGACTCTCTACCCACACCTGAGACCACAGAAGGAAACCTGATCTGGTCTCAAGCCCAAATAGCATTCCTGGAGGAGCTTAAGAAAAATTTTAAAGACCAAATCAGGGAGGCAGTGACCAACTCGGAAAAACATCTCAGTGAAGTAATTGGAGAAAATACCTCCCTAAAAAAGGAACTTCAAAAAATAACTGAAGACCATAATTCACTAAAAATTAGAAACAATCAAATTGAAGCTCAGAACTCTATGATGCAGCAAGAGTCAATCAAACAAAACAAGATGATTGAAAAATTGCAAGAAAATGTAAAATATCTCACTGGAAAAATAACTGACCTAGAGAACAGATCCAGGAGAGAAAACCTAAGAATTATTGGTCTACCAGAAAGCCATGATGAAAAAAGCAGCCTAGACAACATCCTCCAAGAGATTGTCATAGAAAACTGTCCTGAGGTCCTGGAATCAGAAGATAAAATAACTATCGACAGAATTCACTGGACTCCTCCTGAGAGAGATCCAAAACTGAAAACTCCAAGACATATAGTAGCCAAATTCCAGAATTACAAGATTAAAGGAAAAATTCTACAAGCAGCCAAAAAGAAACAATTCAAATATCGAGGAACTACAGTTAGGATCACACAGGACCTAGCAGCTTCTACATTAAAAGAGCGGAGGGACTGGAATTTGATATTTCGTAGGGCAAGAGAGCTAGGACTACAACCAAGGATTAACTACCCAGCAAAACTGAGCATAATCTTCCAGGCAAGGAGATGGATGTTTAATGAAATAAGGGACTTCCAGATGTTCCTGATGAAAAAGCCAGAGCTCAATGGAAAATTTGATCTCCAATTATAAGACTCAAGAAAGACATAAAAAGGTAAACAAGAGAAACACAGACTCACACATACATAAGTGCACACACCCACACCCACAAACACATGCTCATTACTTGGGATGCAACAAGAGCAAAATGTCCACATCCCTATATGTGGAGCTGATAACTGTCAATATTCGAAATCTTTATGAAAGATAAATAAGCTAAAAATGTTACTACCATAATAATTCACGTGCACACCAATGTAGTGCTGTTGAAGATGTGAATTGGTCCAAGAAATAGTTCAAGGATCAGTCCATTCTTTAAAATAATATATAATATATCCTCCAAAGTCACTAACCCATCCTCTGTGACCCAGTGATGTAATTACAAATCCTATACTCCAAAATGATTAAAGAAATAGGAAAAGAACCCACATGTACAAAAAATATTTATAGTAGTTCTTCTTATTATAGTAAAGAACTAGACACTTAGGGAGCACCTATCAATTGGGGAATGGCTAAACAAATTATGGTATAGGAATGTAATGAAATACTATTGCACCATTAGAAATGATTGAAATGATGGCTTCAGAGAAACCTGATACAGAATAAAGTGATTAAAATCAGAACAATTGTAGCATAGCAACAGTATTGGAAAAAAAGTACTCTTATCAATGCAATGGCTGCCTAAAATTCCAGAGGACCAATGATGCTTTCCACTTCCTGATAGACAAGATGATGAATAAGACATTCAGGGTTAAAATCAGAGAAAAGCAAGACAGCAATGAAAGTAACATGTGGAATTTATTGTTTTAAAAGAAAACTAAGCTGTATGTAATAGAAAATCACAGTATCATAAAGAATTCTGTTTTTCTGCTCTTCTAGGTATATGGGAAAGCTAATTTTGTTTGGTCTTTGTTAAGTTTAGAATAAAAAAAATCTAAATAATTCTGATAATAATTTACATGGTGGAATGCAAAGAGTCTAGGAATTAGGAGTCCTGAGTCTGAGACCTGGCTCTGCTACTAAGTTGTGTGACTTAGGAAAGTCACAATCTCAGACGGAGACAGAGAATAGAATGAAGGTCATTGACTTTGGTGTCAGTTCCATCAATAGATCCTCTGCCTTTGTCTCATACATGATTCAAACATTTCTGCCTGGGGCCTGGATTACTACACTACTAAGACTCTTGTTTGCACTCTCCTCCCTGGAGTTTATCAGCCTCTTCTCCCTACAGTCTCTAAGGATGGGCAGGTCTAGCTTGTTAATCAGTCAGGCCCTTATAGTCTCAGGGTCAAAATGAAACTCCCTGAGGTCAAGCAGGAAGATACTGGGGATTTCTGTTGACTAGTGGAGCATTCACCTCCAGTATTCTATTACATTTTTTTTTTTTAAGAAAAAACAGGGTGAAAAAGAACTATCTTCTGAGAGAAAAGGTACATGATCTCTTGAGATCCTTTCTAAACCAATGGCTCTAAATCTCTAAGTATTTTGCTTCTGATCTCCACTAAATTTCTTCTCCATAAACCTCATTTTGTCATGGAAGTTACCCTAGGTTCTTGAAGGCCATGCTAGCAAAAGTCAGTCAACAGTCAGTTACTATCAAGGTGGAAAGATTTTTTTATACCTCCATCCAAAGATGAAGCATGTCTATTGTCCATGGACCAGCCTGGCTAAGTTTAGAGACCAGGTTGGCCAAAGATCCTGAACTTTTTGACCACAACAGCTCTTAATGACTAAATACTTTATTAATAGTGATGCATTGTGTATCGGTGAAGGTGGTACCATTGCAATGAAACCAGAGATCCTTGGAATATTAGAGTATAAATAATTTTATTTTCAAAGGATAGCTTAATATCTTCAAATTTCACTTGAAGTGAAGTTAGCTGATCAGTTATATCTCCATTACTTATCTTTACAAAATTATTGTAAGCATCAGATAGATGACGTTTCTAGAGTACTTGGCAAATGTTAACACGCCCTATAAGTTCCTGTGATCATCATCATCATGCTGTTCTTCATAGCTTTGGTGATAGACTTAATGGTCCAATGAATAGTTGCTCTCTTGATGCGTTTCTTTTATATTTAATGTTAGGTTAACTATCATCCAGGGGGATAGACTGATTTTTTCTTGGTTGTCGTTGTTGTTGTCACCTACTCAGTTCAGCCACTATTTTATTTTTTCAGATATGTTTAAAATCTTCAGTAGGTTCCAGTAGGAGCTTATAAAACCAAAGAATGTCTTGCCTTTCTGTCTTTTCCATAACCTGGGATGATAAGAGTTTCATATTAGGTAAAATGCTTTCAGATCTTCTGATCTTGCTCATTTGCATAAAACATCTTCAGGAAAAGAGGGTGGTAGGGGATGATACAGTTAATTTCTAACACACTGGCTTCCTTACTGTTTCTAGAACAGCACATTCCAGTCTCCCGATTCTGGCTATTTTTACTATCTTTTCCGCAACCTTGGAATGTTCTCCCTCCTCAACTCTGTCTCCGGGCTTTCCTGGCATCCTTCAAGTCCCAGTTAAAACCCCACCTTTTAGAGGAAGACTTTTTCCATCCCCCTTAATGCCAGTGCCTTTCCTCTATTGGTTATCTCCAATTTATTCAGTATATAGCTTGTTAGTATATTGTCTCCTTTGCTAGATCATAAGCTCCTTAAAGACAGGAATGGTCTTTTGCTCTCCTTTGTACCTCCAAGCACTTAGCACCATTTCTTTTTTTCTAGTCTTTTTTACACCTCATTCTCGATACGGCATATCCTATGATTCAGTGACATTGGCTTTCCTTGCTCTTCCTTGCACCAACACACCATCTCCCAACCCCATGAATTTTCACCGGCTGAACCTCATGCCTGAATTTTTCTCCCTGGAAAAGGAAAATACTGGAAGTACTTGTAGTCTAGATGCACTGCTATTCTCAAGGTTTTGGGGTTCAGGATCCTGGGATGTCTCTATCAGGGCCTGTTGGTAGTTTTACAAAGGCTCATGTTGCCTCTAATTTCTCCCTCAGGATGCCTTCAGCTAGTTAGTAATGATTGAGGAGAGTATTCTGGAAGACTAGAAGAGATTAAGTTCTTTAATGATTAAGAATAGTACATGAATGGAATAAATTTTGAGAATTAATCAGTAACAGCAGTAACAATTTAAAAAACCAGAACTTTCAGGAGGTAGGAAAAGGTGGGAATTGTGGTACTTGGAAGTCAAATTCAGATATCAATAAAAGTTCAGAAATTAGCTAAAGCTGAAGGCCCTGGAGTGAAGGCAAAGGTTCCCTGGATCATTACTGTGAAAGAATTGGAACCCATAAAAAGATTATTAAGGTTCAGCAAGGCCTAGGGCTGAATCCTTCAGAGAGTAATACTATGGTCTGCAGTTTCATACCATAGTAAGCTGAATAAGCTATAGTCAACTTAAGTCTTAGTCAAGAGACCAAATTGCTTTCCTATTGAATCCATACGCTCCCCAGCCTCTAATCAACTAGTTTTCCTGAAATTCTTTTTTTTTTTTTCGAGAATTCCAGATACCCTAGCAATCATTTATAGAAACAAAAACTTGTCAAACTATGTTGTTTGCTACAGACAGGGAGACAAATTTTCCTAACCCCAAAATGGAAAAAGATATACTTTCTCCTGTCCCACAGAGGAAATATCTTCTGGTATAGTAGGCAATGAACTTTACTATCTACAACCAGATTCACATGAAATTTAGATATAGCTATACTGATGATTTGATAAGGTCCTGCTTCTATCTGCTTTGTGACACAGAGCCTCCATGACTAAATGACAATGACCTTGGAATTCTAGGCTAGATCCCATAGAACTGGAGGGATGAGGAGTGTGTGTTTGCTTAATTTTTGTGCTTGGGTCACATGTCTCCTTGAAAATCAGGTCAAGCTAACCTTAAAAGGAAGAATGAATACTCTGAATATCTCTCTAATGGATTATTTAGCATCTCAATTTTTCAAAACATTTGTTCTCATCTAAGTAACAAGAAAGTTCCTCTTCTCAAAATCTCTAAAATAATAATCCATCAGTGAATTTTGTTGTTAATATTTAATTTTTTTTTAACTAGAAAACATGGGAAATACACTAACATTTTTCCTAATGAACCAATCTCTCAAAAGGGGTGGCTAGGTGGCGCAGTGAGTAAGAGCGCTGGCCTCGGAGTTGGGATGACCGGAGATCGAAACCGGCCTCAGAAAATGAGCACCCACACATAAACAATGACTAGCTGTGTAACCTTGAGCAAGTTACTTAACCCCAATTGCTTAAAAAAAAAAAAGAATTATTAAGCCATTTCCTAGAGACATTTTCCTAAACTCTGATTCCAGGCTCCAAAAAGTAAATAATTATTGGGGGAAAAGGGCTAATTTTCTATATGAGGTTTGACCATGCAAAAATGGTTCTTAATGTATTTGCTCAACATTCTATACATGTGTACTGTTTTATGATCTTAAGTTATTCAATAATAATATGGCTTTTTTATAAAATTAGTAATGGCATAACTTTAAAATAAAACTATGACCTGAAAATTTCACGTAGCAAAGTATATTAAAAGATACCCATCTTTCAGGATTCACTAAAAAATTTAAATATAGAATTCACAATAGCTAGCATTTACATGAAACTTTAAGTGACTTTCAAAGTGACTTACAAACACTATCTCATTTGATCTGCACAGTGACCCTGGGGTGTAGGGATTATCATTATCCTCACTTTATAAATGGGTAAAATGAGGCAAGTTAAATGATTTGCCCATAGTCATGAATCTAACAAGTGGCTGAGGCAGGATTTGAACTGAGATCTTCCAGACTACATGTTCAGCATTCTATAGACCATACCACCTAGCTAGCTGACTAAGAAGTTATGAAGTCATCATACAAGTTAAAAAAAAATGACTCGCAATGTTGGATCCTGATTGTATGGTATGAGGAAGAGAAACATTGATATGTTCTGCATTGGCTATCAGGATTATGGTTGAGCATTCTGCTTTAGGGAGAGTGGTAGCAGAGCCTTGCTTTCAAATATCATCAGGTTGAAACAAATACTATTTTATTTGGTCATCTCAATCTACACTGAATCTACTAATATTTGTTATTGTCACTTTCTTCCCTTCTTTCTAACCATCCCTCCCTCACACTACTGTTTATCATTAGAGTCAAATACTTCAAGGATCAGAGAATATTGTCCCCACTGCTATACTTAAACAATTTTGTAGATATGATTAATGAATTGCTCTGATCAAAAAACTTCATCACTCAGTGGCTCATTTTCCAGTGATGACAGGTTTTTAGAACTTAGCCAGACTGATCCAAAGATGAGATAGGCTATCCATGGTCAGGCCTATATAGGAGTAGTTCCAACAGTAAGGCCTTTCCAAGCTTGCATTTTGGCTGATGTAGCCATCAAAACTAAAATGAACCCCCCATTAAATAAGAGACCAAAGATTTCAGTGAAGATTGAGTGTCATTGAAATAAGAAAATGAATTAATCTTCCCATCTGAGCTACTTCACAATCATAAACTACCATAAAAACCGAACAAAAAAGAGGAATGGGGCAGAGGGGAGAGTCTATATCAACAATATATTTAAATTATTTTAGTTCTACTTTCTAGTTCTTGTAAGTCTTTGTACTATTAGGTTTGGATATCATGGTTCACTGTGGTATTTATTTTCAATTGAACAATAAATTAATAAGCAATTTTTATTTAATATTCACCCAGTTGTCTCTTAAGTATTACATGCTTCTTATAATGTCTTATGAGAGCAGGGACACCTGCCATTACACCTCTTAGAAAACAAACAAAAATTAGAATAAAAAATACTAAAAAATGAGAGACTGAAGGGTTAATCAAAAAAGAAATCATTTTCATAGACAGTGCATGTATTTCTCCATTTTTCCCCTAGTCAACTCCGAGAGAATTGTAGTAATACAGGTAGACCAATTTCCTTTTTTATGAATCCAGTGCTCAATTTATGAAAACCATTTTGTAACCCATTTACATGCAGGAAACCTTTGCTTTAAGGTTCTGTCATTTACTTTGATCATGATTATTTATAACCCCTCTTGAAAATGCCTTTTACTGGTGTAGCTCTCAGGAATAACATTCCTGAGAGGCTGTTTTCTACAATGCTTTAAAACAGTGGTAGTGGAGCCAAGGGAGGATCTGGTCTTTTTACCCAGTTAGAAACTAAATGGCTATATGTTTTATTAGTAACTTGAGAGAGAAGGGTGTGTTAAATGAAAATGGGCAAATAATTAAGCACCTACTCTTTGAAAGGCATTGTGATTTGCTCTGTGGGAGACATAAAAAAGTAAGGCTTTGTGCAATGTAAAGTATGCTGGCTCTGGAGTTAGAGGACCTGGGCTGAAATCTCACCTCTGACAATTGCGACCTTGATGACCTTGGACAAGGCACAAAGTCTCTGGGCTTCAGAATCATTATCTATGCTATAAGCAATGGGCTAGATGGCCTCTGGGGGTCCCTTCCAGCCCTTCATCTATGTTGTATGATTCTCTGGGTTATTTGCAGTTTGGTTCTAAGACAAAACATAAATATGAGGAAAATTAACAGATCTAAAAAGCAGTTTAAGATGAAAGGAAAAGGGGATGGTATATCAGGAACTCCTAAGGAACAGATCAGTATCCTACAGGTTGATCTCAAAGCCCAGACTGGTTAATTTTTATGCCAGTTGCTGTCACATACCCCTCATTCAGCTTCCTAGGAATCCCAGCAGAAAAGAGAGTACAACTTGGCAGTGGTGCCCTCAACTTCATTGTGGGGGGTGGGTAGAGCTTTATTTTCAGCACCCCAATTCTCCCCTTCTCCCACCCTCTGGCTATGCTTAGCTATCATACCTACTTTCATCTCAGTAGTATCTTCTACTACCTACCCTCCCCCTGCCCTACCTGCCCCATGAACACTCACAGATACAAAGCTTCTGAAAAGTATCTCTTCTTGTAGTGATCCCTACAGTACTTATTGATAAATGGCACATGCAAAAGATACTTCAGAGAAGGAAGAAAGAGAGAACTTTAGATTAGGATGGGTGGGAAAGACTTTCTATTAAGAGGTGAGATTTGAATTGGATGGGTAAAATTGCTAGAGGCAGGGAGGAAGAAGAGGGCATTGCAGCATATGATGAGCAAAAGAATGGAGGTAAGAAAGGGCAGAGAGATGTTGTTTGGAGACCTGGGAAACTTTGGTTGGAGCAGATGTTTTGTCTAGTGGAGTTATAGAAGAGAAGTCTGGAAAGATTGTTTGAGCAAGATTACAGTGGGATTTGAAGGCTCGGCCAAGGAATTTTATATTTAACCTGTGGGAAATAGTAGGGCTTCTCGCACTGAGTATTGACATGTTTGAAGTGAGACTTTTATAAAATTGGCCTGGTAACAATGTGCAATATAAGTTAGAGATGAAGAGAGACCATAAACAGAGATACACCAGAGATGGCAGGTCCCATATCAGCCTAGTATAATGTGATTTAATTTTGGCACTTTATAAAGACTTTTATAAAGAATGGGCTTCAGATTGCTGGATGTTTTCCTTGACACCGTGGCACTTACCATGCACAGCCTTCCCAAGGTACAGAACAGGACAAAATGGATTATGCCCTCAACAACAAGAGGAGAGTCATTCGCCTGGTCCTCCAGTGGGCTGCTATGTATGGAGATTTACTCCAAGAGGATGAAGTAGCAATGGCCTTCCTAGAGGTATGTTAGAATGATTCCTTCTCTTACTATCCCCTTTCTCAGCAGCATTGTTATAAAGTTATTTATTTTAGAAGCAAGACACAGTGGACAAGGAGCCCGTTTTTACAAGTTTTAGAGTGATATTCCCATTTCAAAGAAGATGAGGCAAGGAATTTTAAAGATGTTATTAAAATTAGGTAGCCTATTATCTCTCTTGGTGATGGAGGTGAGAGAGGAGGAGTGAGGTGGTCCTGAAGAGTCACAGAGGTAGAGCCATGACTGGACATAGCTAGTGAGCTAAAGACCATCCAGTCTGAAGAGAATACTTCTCTTCCATTCCATGACCCTAACTCTCCATTTTATCTTCTGCCCTCATTTACCTCTCTTAATAACAACTCTCTCCATTGTTCAGTTGAGTACCTTACAATGATAATACCTTACCCACCTAAAGTCAGGGGCCAGAAGAACAGCATGGTTTTTAAAAAATTCCTTCTAGCCCAAATGCTTATTATCCTATCATTTCTGAAATGGATGAACCAAAACAAACTAAGTTTTGACTTCATTTTTCTCCCTTTCTCAGCAGCACATTTTGGGTCAGAGGGAATGATATAGGGATAGTGAGGTATCCTAAGGGATCTAGATCCCTTAGGATAATGGAAGGGACTGGTTTTTTTTTTCTTTAATGCAGAATGATTGAAGTAGTTTGAATTTTGCAGGAGAATCCATTGCCTCCATTGACTGGATGTGAGTGATATATGCCACAGGCCCACATTAAGACAATCATTACAGATCATTCAAGATGAAGGCTGAGCTAATGCTAAATCACTTTCTACTCCTTCCCATTTTAGCTAACCAGAATAAAGATGACTTTATTCAAAAATGCTTTTGTTGATACTCGCTGCCTCCTCACCTTAGTGAAGGTAAAACTGCCCCTGAGGAATGACAATATTGAATAAAGTTGTCTAAGGAACTGATGGACCAGAGCAGGGATCTCAAACTGATGTAACATAATATATGGGAATGACACTCAAGAACCTAACTGAGCAGTAAGGACATCTTGAAGCAAGAAGCTTAACAAAACTGGGTGATGGGAAATTCCTCTAAAAAAAAGGCCATCAATTTTACTAGTGGGAACTTCCTTCCATCACTGCAGATCAACAATTTGTTTGAAATATGTAGTCTTAAAAAATTGCCTAGAACACTGAGGACTTAAGTGACATGCCCAGGGTCACGCAGTCAACAAGTGTTAAAGGCAAGACTTGAAACTAGACTTTCCTAACTCTGAAGATTATGCCTCTCTGTACCCTTTCATACTCTTCTTTAGAGAGACAAAGAGGCAAGGGAAAAACAGATGCTCTATCTGTATTGACCAGGAATTGATTTTTATTTTTAAAAATTGACCATCAAGTGGGCAGCTGAAAGTTTCTCTTTGAAAGTGGGTCCCTGAAATTTGTGTAGACAGACTTTTGACGTATAAGGTGTTCCTAAAGTCTTAGTTCAGTTTTAAAGTATACAACTCCTCTAATAATTTGGAGGTCCCTGTCTATTTGATAGTAATATTTGGAATACTCAATCATTTCAAGGGGTAAACTTTAAGTTGAACTTCAGAATTTTTTTTTTTGCTTTTTGGAGTGGGGAGGGCAGGGCAGTTGGGGTTAACTGACTTGCCCAAGGTCACACGGCTAGTAAGTGTTAAGTGTCTGAGGCCAGATTTGAACTCAGGTCCTCCTGACTCCAAGGCCAATGGTCTACTCACTGCGACACCTAGCCACCCTCAGAATTTATTTTTAGCAGCCCTAATATCAAACAAACAAAAACAACCTGTAGAGTTGAATTAAACAACTTGCTAAGCCCAGTAGCTGTGCTAAATCCTTTTTTAGTAACATTATTCGTTTTTAATAACATTAGTCAATGTAACATATGAAAAGTCTCCTCCAATTTTTTTCAAGAAAAATTTTTTAATAGAATTAATCAGCAAAGTGATATTAAAATCAAGATCATCATAAAAACAGCTCTCTCTAGGAGTATGAAAAATCCTGGAGGAAAATGACATATATGATGAAATAGTTTTTCCTTTGTTCAACTGATTAAATAAAGGCCTAGTGACTAGCCAGTGAAACTAAATTACTGAACCTACTTCTTAATCTTTGCAAAATAACATGTCTGTGACTGTTGTGGCTAAACAGTGTGTTCTTCACTAATTTCAGGAGTTTTATGTATCTGTATCAGATGATAGTCGGATGATCGCAGCCCTCAAGGAGCAGCTTCCAGAGTTAGAAAAGACAGTCAAGCAAATGTAAGGAGAGTCTTGGCTTTCTTTGTTTCATAATGAAATAAGTGCACTACCTGTAATCACAATCTCCTATGCCCTTCTGACAGACCTTCATATATTAAAGTTTTTAAACAATTTAAAAAATAATGACTAGACATTTTAGAATTGAGGAACCTGAGTCCAATGGGATAGGCAGTCACGATGTGGAAGACAAAAAACGGGATGAGAATATATTAAGCTACATTCCGTGTTGGAGTGCAGCTAGAAGGTACAGTGGATACAGTGCTAGGCCTGGAATCAGAAGTACATGAGTTCAAATACAAACACTTACTAGCTATGGGACCTTGGGCAAGTCACTTAACCTCTGTCTGTCTCTGTTTCCTCATCTGTAAAATCGGGATAATAATAGCACCAACCTCTTGGGGTTGTTATGAGAATCAAAGGAGGTGATATTTGTAAAGTACTTTGCACAACTTAAAGGATTTTGTAAATGCTAGTTATTCTTGCCAGGCTTAAATATTAGGGTAGCCTAAATTGCTTCATTTCCCCCTGGACTTAGATGAACAAAATGGGGCCCCTTTGGTTTTAAACTTCAAATTCCAGAATTAGAATGGCTAATGGCCAGATATTTAAATAATAATGGTAATGATAAACACTTCACAATTATCTCATTAGATCCTAATAAAAACCCTGGGAGGTGGGTGCTGTTATTATTCCCATTTTAGAGGTAAGGAAAATGAGGCAAACAGGGATTATGTGACTTGTCTATGCCTGGATTTGAACTCAGGTCTTCTCTGTGCCACCCAGAGGCCCCAAATGATGTAGATGAATACTTAATGAGAGAAGTACTTAACATAAAACTTCCCTCCAGCCCAATCCTGTTTAGTACTAATCTTATCATATAAACACAGAAGATTGGACTGTGAAGCTTGAGCTTCATATTAAGTCCTGGGAAGTACAAGCAAATGGAGTCAGGGATCCTGGTTGTTAACGTCATTTCTGCCTCCATCTTAGCTGATCCCTTCATCACTTCCCATGCCCTAGTCTCCTTAGCCTGAGATGAGGATGATCCTCTCTTCTTGTGAGAGTGTTATCTCATTGTGTTGTGTAAGGTAAGACTGATGCTATGTAAGAACAAAGAAATGAAAGTAGTATTTACCAAAGATACTGAATAATGGGTTCTCTCTCTACTTCTACATTTTAGCTCAGAAGATGGCAAGGGTCCACAAAAGAAGGTGGGTAAGAAGCTCTTAATTGGCATATGTTGTTTTGTGCACGGTGGGACTATGATCCTCCAGAATATTTAAATAAACAATTTAGAAACATAATGAAAATTTTAAAAATAGCAACATTTTTCACTCACTTGTTTTTCTGGACCTGATTGATGCCCAAGTATACGTTTATGGATGTTTCAAGATAAGATGTCTATTTTCCCCTATAGTATTTAATGCCATTGCTTTTTCCCCCCAGCACAAAGTTCTTTTGCAACAATTCAACCCTGTTGAAGACAGAGCACAGAAACGTCAACCTGTCAGGGGATCTGATGAAAGTAAGCACTATCCGTTTTATATGGCTCATTACAGGTCAGCTAGGTAGCACAGTGAATAGAGTGCCAGGCCTGGAGTCAGAAAGACTCATCTTTCTCAGTTCAAAACTAGCCACTACAAACTGTGTGACCCTGGGCAAGTCGCTTAATCCTGTTTACCTCAGTTTCCTCATCCATAAAATGAGCTGGAGAAGGAAATGGCAAACTACTCCAGTATCTTTGCCAAGAAAACCCCTAAGGGGGTCATGAAGAGTCGGACATGAATGAAAAACAACTGAACAACAACAACATGGTAGGTCAGAATAAAATCTTTCCTCCCACAGTAATCAGCTTGGTCCTCCTCTGATCAGAACTGGTCACCTTTGGCAGCTAGGTAGAAAACTACATAGAGAGCTCAGCTTAGAATCAAGGAAACTTGAGTTCAAACCCTGCCTCAGGGGTTATTAACTATATAGTCCTGGGCAAAACTCTTTAACTTCCCCATGCCTCAGTTTTTTCTGTAAAATGGGGGTAATCATAGCACCACCCTTCCAGGGTTGTTATGAGAATCAAATGAGCTAACATATATAAAGTTCTTTGCAAAATTTAAAATGCTACATAACTACTAGCCACTATTAAGGGCCCTCCTCAGTATGTGCAGCTCAGTTATTTGTGCTTCTTATCTTTTGTTGGAGTAAGGTCAGGATCATACCATGCTAGAGACCAGCATAATTCCCTGATTATGTCTGGCACCTGTATGAATATGGTTGAGATGCCAGGGTGTCTGTCATCAGATGCCTCCTCTCAGAAGCTAGTGTGTTTGGTGTCATAGATACTTTGCAGATGCCTAGAAGAATGGAGCTGCTTCCAACACTTTGGGTAGAACCCATTCAGTGACCTCAGAGACTCATGCTCCAAGCAGGGATATAGAATGGGGGCATCAGGTTGCTGAAAGGTGCAACCCCTAGGCCTGAAACTGTGTACCAATTTGGAATACCCATCACAAGAGCACATGGTAATCATTATCATTAAGTGTTGAGAGTGTGGCACCTTGATCTGTTTGGTGCAGCTTTTACAATAGCCATGAAAGGGTACAAGTCTCCAGGTAGGCCCAGATTATCGACTTAGAAAATGATTAGTATTTTTGTCCCTGTTTGCTTTTGTGGTTTTCACAGGCATCTGAATTAAGGGGCAGAGGGAGGAAGAAGTCTTGAATATATTTGTTATAAATAACAGCTTATGTCATTTTATATATTTAGCTCAGTCCTTTCTGGATAAGTAAAAATGTGGATCTGTGGGAACCTTAGCATGGAAAACAGTAGGCTAAAAGTTTTAAAAAAATTCAGGATGAAGAAAATATTTCTAAAACTTGTGGTTCTTAAAAAGTATGTGCTAGAATGATATACTATAGTAAAATTTCTCTCTTTTCATAGTCCTGTTTAAAGTCTACTGCCTAGACCACACATACACCACTATCCGCGTGCCTGTGTCAGCTTCTGTGAAAGAAGTTCTTAGTGCCGTTGCAGACAAACTAGGTTCTGGAGAAGGACTGATAATAGTCAAGATGAGCTCCGGAGGAGGTAAAGACTAAATCCAGGTGTTATGTTTGTCTGCAAAATGGAAAAGCCCAGCTCAACAGAAACACTGAGGTCAGGATTTGGTAGAGTCCCTCCATACTAATTTAGGTGGATTACATGAAGGCTTATACTAATAATACAAATTTTTGTGGTCATCATCCTCAATAATAACATTGTGTTTATTTTACTAGTGCCTTCATATCAGTGATGGCATTTGAGCCTCACAACAACTCTGAAATAAATGGCACAATTGTGATTATTTCCATTTAAAAATAATGAAACTGAGATAGAGGAAAATACAATAACTTTAGAAGGTACTGCATTTAGCCGTGGACCAGTCCTGGATTCAAATCTTGGCTTTTCTATTTGTGGGTCCTTAGAGAATTCTGCAATTGATTTTAATTCAATAAGAATTTATTAAAGACCTTCTGTATTATGCACCTCTGGTGAAGCAGACTGCAAAATGGACGTGTTCTCAGAATGTTTTTAAATGCATAAAATAAAATGTGTATGATTTCAGAGGAAAAATTATACTAAAATCCAGTTACCAATTTTTTTTTTTTTAAATCAAGCCCCCCATGTTAAGAATTCCTACTTTGGAAAGAATGCTGTTGTGAAGAAGAAATAAGGGAAATTATAAGAAACTATTTTGAACAGCTCTGTACCAATAAACCTGACAACTTAAATGAAATATATACATATTCATAAAAATATAAATATAAATTGCCCAGATTAACAAAATAAGAAATGGAGAATTTAAATTATCTGATCGCATAAAAATAGATAATCCATAAATTAGCTAAAAAAAAAGACAAAAAGAAATAAACTAAACTAAATAAGACCAGATAACAGATATATCTAAATATGAAAGTATTTTTAAAATATGTAAATAAAGGAAATAATTCAAATCAATTGCACTGAAATTTTTTTTAAAAATGTAAATATTATGTATTCCAAGTCCAATGTTAAAACAGAAGCCATATGAGTTTTATAAAGTTTTCACCTCCCCTCCAACTACTCTGAATTATTGCCTAGTAGAAACAGCATGTTTAATAGATGGCAAATGTGGTTTATGTACATGATTACAATAGCAGCTTGGAATTGGATAAATTGACCCTTGGCTATTTTGATCTTTGTTTTGTGGTTATTTCTGATGGGGTTTTCTTTCTATCACTGAGGCCCTGAGTATGCCTTGTCTTTTTTTATTCAGTAGGTTCTTTAGTAATGTGTTTCACACAGTCACTGCCCACATTCAGGTAATTCACATGGCTGACAATTTGTTGGTGTGATTAGAGCAGTGCAGCGAATTTCAGATGCATTTAATGTGCAGTCTTATGCTTTTATATTCACAGAAAAGGTGGTGCTCAAACCTAACGATGTTTCGGTATTTACAACGCTCACTGTTAATGGACGTCTGTTCGCTTGCCCACGAGAGCAATTCGATTCACTGGTAAGTATGGATGCTGTTCTCATAACAGCATTTTCAGTCAAAAAGCTTGTGTAATCTTAGTGCTTAAAAAAAAGGAAAAGAAATACCCTGGAATGCTGTTTGGTCTTTCCTACCAAAAAAAAAAAATTTAAAGCATATTTTGGATAAAGATGCTTTAAAAAGATGCTCCAAACTACAGATTTGAGACTCTGGTATTTATTGAAAAGCATTACTACAAAGGCACCTTTCCTACCATTTCTTCATCAAAAACATAGTATACTTTTCCAGTTCCTTTGAAATTTGAAAGTTAAAATAAACTTTTTTTTTTTCAGCATAAATGTGTTGTCAGACATAGTAGTGAACGCATTAAGGCAAAATCACCATTCAGGAATGAGAAAAATAGTTTGCTCCTGTAACTGTCCTAATCTGTTGCTGCTAGGATTTTAGATATTATTATATTGACCCTTTTAATATAGTCCTCAACAAAGTATCCAAGTCACACAGAACTTTTATATGACTTATCAAAATAACCCTGAAACAATCCATGTAACTGTTACCATCCTAGTCACTAATACTTGTCAAAGGCACTACCATGTCCCTAATTACCCAGGCTTAACATATCTCTTTGTCATTCTCACCTCCTTACTCTCAGTCTATAGAGAGATGGATAGACAGAGAGAGAGAGAGAGAGAGAGAGAGAGAGAGAGAGAGAGAGAGAGAGAGAGATACTCTGACACAATCCTACCTTAGTTCAGGTCCTCATCCCTTCTAGCCTGGACTATTGCAATAAACTTCTAGTTGATTTCCATCCCGCAAGTCTCACCCCACTCCAATACATCCTCTACTCTGTGGCCAAGTGATTTTTCTGAAGGAAGAGCTCATGACGTTACTCTCCAATGCCCTAGTGCTTTCATATTGCCTCTAGAATTGAATATACAGTCCTCTGTTTCACATTAAAGGCAGCCAGGTGGCACAATGGATAGAACACTGGATGGGAGTCAGGAAGACATGAGTTGAAACAAGGACTTAGATAACTCCTGCCTACTCGATCATGGACAAGTCACTTAGCCTCTGTCTTCCTCAGTTTCCTCATCTGTAAAATGGTGATAAGAACAGTATCTCCTTCACAAGGTTGTTGTGAGATTAAAGGAGATATTTATAAAGCGCTCTGTAAACGTTAAAGCTTAGTAGTTATTATTATTTGCTATTTAAAGCTCTTTCCAATCTGTTTATTACACTTTGCTCCCACATTCTCTTCTTTTCAGCCACACTGCCCCCCTCACACACAGCTCTCCATCTTCCATCCCTGTGCCTTGCACCAACTGTCCCCTATCCCTAGAATTCTCTCCATCCTCCCTTCTGCCTCTGAATTTCCCTACTTTCCTTCAAGTCTCAGCTAAAATCTGTTTTTTGCAAGAATCCTCGACTGGTCTCCACAATGGCTAGTTCTATCCTCTATTACATTGTATTTACTCTAGATATATCTTGTATTTACCACCCCCCCCTTCATTAGACTGTAAGTTCCTTGAGGGCAGGCACTGTTTTTACCTTTCTTTGCATCCTCAGAACTTAGCACAGTGTCTAACAAGTAGCAAGTGCTTAATAAATGCTTTTTGATTGATTGATCTTATATTTAGAAGGTACTCTATGAATATTTGCTTAATTACACTAAAATATCCCAATGGTAGACCTCTTTTCTACCTACACCACATAAAGTACGTAAAAAGTCAAAGGTGCTGCTTGGAGGAAAGCCATGGGACCAGTTCAAATGGCAGAGACGCCAATTACTATGTATCTGCTTAGATTCCATAATAGATAATAAGGACATTGACACCTAGGCACTACCAAGTGATTAGCACTACATAAAACCAAATGACTGTAGCCACTGTGTCTTTAGGAGAGGCTCTGAACTCAAGCCTTACCTCTGCCCAGTAATAGCTGAGTTACCTTGGGCAACTTGCTTTCATTTTTCTTCATCTATAAAATAAGAGGGTTGGTTAATGACCTCCATAACTTCTTCCCAGCTTTCAAACCTATGATTTACTGTCATGTGATCTGGGTTTTGTTTTCTTTTTTAGACATTTTATATAGTACTATACATAAGAAGAGTTCACTTTTCTACACATTTATCCCCAGATCTAGGTTTTTATTAGTAGCATACTACTGAGGAAAGGATAGGATAGGTATAAAAGAATGGATTTGAATCTGGGACCAAATCAGAAAAAATCCTGCATAGTGGGGTGACAAGGCAACAGCTCTAGGAAATGCCTTCAAGGATAGCTTCAGCTTTTCTTCTTCTCTGGAGCTGCCCATAGTCAGCACTCAAGAGCCCAGAGAAAAAGGGCCAGTTTACAAAAAAAAAAAAAAGCCTAGCTCTTCCTCCTGCTGTTGTAGAACTGATAGCTTTCAGATATACTTGAGATTTCTTTATGGCAGAGCAATGAGTTTCTAGGTATCTGATGATCCAAGTTACCTCTGTTTCTTCTGTTAGTCTTCCCATGCATTGTGTTTAATTGTGTTTTATCCTGGACTAGAAGTGAATTTGGATATTGGACACAGAAACCACTGAAGATTGGTAATGATCAATTTGGGTCACAAGGTCAGAAACAACTATATTCTTTTTTTTTTGCCTTTTTTTTTGGAGGGCAATTGGGGTTAAGTGACTTGCCCAAAGTCACACCGCTAGTAAGTGTTAAGTGTCTGAGGCCAAATTTGAACTCAGGTCTTCCTGACTCCAGGGCTGGTGCTCTATTCATTGCACGACCTAGCTGTCCCCAACAAGTATGTTCTTAAAACATGATAGCTAAGCCTGTGTCAGAGGCCATGGGACCATGAACATTAAGGGTCATGGGACCTTAAAGGATACCTTGTGGCATAGCACAGACTTCTAAATGGGGGGAAAGATTCTTAATTCTAATCTTTATTCTTCTCCTACCATGTTATGACCTTGGGTATATCACTTTACTTTCCTTTTTTCTCACCTTTAAAATGAAGAGATTAAACCAAACATATTATTTGACATCCCTTCCAAGCATAACATCCTGTATTTTAAAATTGATTTCTTCATTTGTCAAAACTAGCTAGAAGTGAAGTTTTACAGACTGCAAAAGTCTCCCAAAATAATTTAAATGGAAACTTGCTAGGGACAGAATCATCTCTTTCAAGACAACCAGTGCCCCTTTTCTATTTGTGCTGGTAGAGTCCATGACCTTTTCTTTTAGACCAGCAGTTTATAAAGCCTGACCATGCACCTGTCCATACATTTTTCAGTCATCTGCTGAATAAACTTAACTTTTTAAATTCCAAACTTGAACTTCAACTGAAATGACTATTTCAATATATAAAGCAGAACTGAGAGGCTGTCTTGTACATGAAACAATGAATCCACTATGCAAATCTTGCTTTTCTTTTTAAGTATATAATCAATTCAATATTGCTTTCAAGGCTGCCCTGCTTTTTAGATGACTTCTTCTTTTATCTTTTATGCATTTCAAAAGCATGTTTTAATGACTCCTCCCCTTTGTCTTTTCATTTTCTTTCTTGGTTTTGGGGGGGGCAACCCTATCTCAAGGTCCCTTCTTTCTCCTCACTCTGCACCCCCACATACATTCATTTGCAAAGAAAGAAAAACAAATGTGTGCAGTCAGTCAAAATTAATCCTCATATTGACTGTATCCAAAAATGTGCATCCCGTGCTGCAACTTGAAATCCATCACATCTCCATCTGGTAGCATGCTTCATTACCAGTTCTCTGGAATTGTGCTTGGTCATTGCATTGATCAGACTTTAAACATTTCCAATAGCAAGTTGTTTTTAAACAGGGAAATCAGAACTGGAAGAGAAAAACTTCCATGAAACACTATTTAAGGTGCTGTGTGATGTGTTTACAACATGAAGGCAAATGGAGGTTTCTCTTGCCAGTTGATTCTTGTCGAGTGTGTTGGCACAAAGATATAAAGCATGGCTATCTCCAACTCTCTGTGGGAAGACACCAACTTTTTAAGCCTCTGTTTATTTGCAGATGATCCTGCATCCTTACAAGCCATTACAGCTTGTCAGGATCATTCTTCCATTTGAACGCTTGAGCAGTGGAAAGGAATTTGTACCCTCTTTGAAAGGGATGCCCATGTGAACTTCTTGGGGCCAAATACCTCTTCCTGACAAATAGCTCTTTATTAGTATTACTGTGAGTTATGTCATCACACAAAGGAGTAGTTTGTACATAATATGTGAACATTTAGGCCATGAAGCACATTTTTGAGTCCAAAAGCAATTGCCTTTTGGAAGACTTCAGAGATATCATCTATGAAGTAGTGCTCCTAACCGGGATTTAGGTTGAGCCCATCAATCAATCATTCTTTCAAAGTATATTTACTAAGTGCCAACTATGTGCTCAGCAGCATGCAAGGAACTGTGTGGCTTGTGAAGAAATGCAACACATAATCCCTACTCTCAAGGAGTTCATCATCTCAGGAGAGAGACAAGAATAGCATATCTAACCAACATGCCAGGTGACACTAAGTACAAACTGGAACTCATCCAAAGAAAGGCAGCTGGGACAGAGAGGGCACTAGCCGCCGTCATGGAGAAACACTTAGAAGAATTAGGAGAAGCAACCAAAAGAGGACTGGACATCTGTCTAAAGTACTTGGAGGGTCATCATACAGAAGAGAGATAATTGAGATTTGGGATACTTGTCCTCCAAGGACAGAAGTAGGAGTGCTGGGAGGACGTTGTACAGAGTCAGATTTAGGCTCAAAGTAAGAAAAACTTTCCAAAAATGGGAGGAAATGGGGAAGCTTTTCTTGTAAATCTTCAAACCAATACTGGAGGGGTATTTGTTTATAGTTTAGATTCCCTTCTGGTCCTAGGGGGATAAGAAGGCTTCTGAGGTCCCTTCCGGCTCTTAACATTTTGTAATTCTATATATAATCACATGCTGAAATATACAGAACAACAGAGAGAATATTAAATATATCAGTAAGAAATGGGGGGTGGGAGCAATGACCACTTCTTGGTGTGCTGTTCAATAATATTGGGACAGTTGAGGGATTGTTGTTCAATCATTTCAGTTGTGTCTGATTCTTTGTGACATTTCACTTGGGATTTTCTTGGCAAAGATACTGAAGTGGTTTGTCATTTACTTCTCCAGCTTATTTTATAGATGAAGAACTGACCAAACGGGTAAAGTGACTTGCCCAGGGTCATACAGCTAGTGAGTGTCTGAGGCCAGATTTGTACTCAGTAGATCTGTCTTCCTGACTTCAGGTCCAGCACTCTATCCACCGCACCACCTAGCCATCCAATCAAGAGATCACTATCTATACAAATATAGGCATTCCATTGTACACTTTTTTTGTTTACATGGAAACATACATGCTAGATAATGTGAGGGCCCAGGCTGATGAAGTATCATGAGGCAATGGTGACCACCATGGAGAAGCAGTTGGAAGAATTAGAAGATGAGAGACAAAGGATTGAAGGAAAGGGAGACAAAGACAGAGACAGAGAGAATGAGAGAAAGAGATGAGAGAGAAAGGAAGAACGAGAGAAAGAGATAATGAAAAAGAGAGACAGAGACAGAGACAGAGAGAGAGAGAGAGAGAGAGAGAGAGAGAGAATATGAATATATCTTTGGGGCTATTGTTCAGACATCTCCTAACCACAGGCATGTGGGCACTAAAAAAAAAGTCTTGTTATTTTTATCCAGGCATTTTCCAAGACTACATTTTCATGCCAGACCACTCATTAACCCAGGCATATCACTGGCTATAGAGTCTTTGTATGTGTAGCCTCAGATGGCTAACACTAAACAAAACTCATTCCTCCACAAGCTGGTTCAACTCTCTGCCTCTCTCCATTAATTTTAATAGCATTGCCCTCTGGCCCCTTATCTAAGGAGAGCTAAGATCCTTGGAATCATCTTTCATTAATATTTTTCCTTTGTTTCCTTCCTCCTTCCATTTGTTTATTTTTTTAAATTACTAAATACCTACTATATGCAAAGTCCTGAGCAGGTATTGAAGGCAATATAAAATAATTAAGATTGCTGGTGCCCTCAAAGTTTATAAAGAGAAGACAAGAAAATAATGGGATATTGTCAGAGGGGGAAATCACTCTTCCTTAAGGGATCAAAGATGGATGTTAGTATTTGTACTGGATGTTGATGAATGAAAAAGAGGCAAGGGAAGATGCTACAGGTAGGGAAATTATGTCAAAGGAGGGGAAAAATACTACATCATGATAAGTGGACAAGGGATCCAGTTTAATGGGGGTAAAATGTGTCTGAAGGGAAGGAAAGTCATATACATATAATTGGTCCACAATCATCCATCAATCAACAAGCCTTTATTGAATTCCTACTATGTGTGAGGAACTCTTCTAAGTACTGGGGATATAACAGCAATAATAAAACATCCCCTTGCTCTCAAGAAGCTTACATTCTATGGATGAAGACAATTTGTTCACCAATAAATGTGTGCAAAATAAACACAGAGTAAATTTTTGGGATGGAAGGGCTGTAGCAACAAGGGGCATCAGGAAAGTCTTGATGTAAAATATGCCACTTAAATTGAAAGATGGGTTTCTAGGAGGCAGAGGAGAGGGGCATTCTAAGCATGGGAACAGCCAGTGCAAGAAACAAAGACAAAAAACTCAGAGGTAAGAGGTAGAATGATCAGTGTGAAAAACAGGGAAGAGGCCACTTTGGTTTGGCCACATAGTATATGAAGAAAAGTCATAGATAATAAGACTAGATAGGCAAATAGGGGCCAAGTTATGAAGGACTTTAAAAGGTAAATAGAGGAGCTTATATTTAAATCCTAGAGTCAATAAGAAACCAGTAGAGTTTATTAAGTGGAGGAGATATCAGAGCTGAACTTTAGAAAATCATTTTGATAGCTATTTAGAAGGTAAGATACTTGAAGCAAGAATGCCAATTAGAAGACTATTTATTAGCTAAATGTAGATGAGTGCTAGGGTGTGGCCCTGGGATTAGAAAGGAGACCACTACAAAAAATGTTGTGGAAGAAGAAATGTCAGGATTTGGTGGCTGGTTGAATATGTGAGGTAAGGAGAGTAAGAAGTCAGAGATAATGCCAAGGTGAGAGATGTGAGTAAATGGAAAGACAGTAGTGTCTTGGACAAAAAATAGGGATGTTAGGAAGCAAGGGTATGATTGGAAGGGAAGATAAAGAGCTCTGATTTGGACATGTGTACAGATATTTTGCCACTACACTCAGATTTCCTGGCAAAGGGAACAGTACAGCAAAGGCTTGAAGGCTAAGAAGGGATTATTTGTGTCGTGTGGCATCTCTCTCTGTAACAGTGAATTGAGATGTATTCATTCCCTTTGCCATAGCTGTCTTCTAGGCACTGTCTTTCATCTGACCTATGGTAGGTAGCCTGCCTGCCTGCCTCTGCCCCTCTGCCCCTGTACATTGTCTTAAATATAGCTGTTGATGACATGTTCTTCATGTAGCCCTTGTACCATATCCCCTCAATCCTCAAATCTCTATTATGACCCCCTTATCTTTCATACCAAAAAGACTCCTGATCCCTGAACTCCAGAGCTCACTGAGAGTTGGTAATCCTGTTTGCATGCACCTTATCTCTCAGCAGTCTTTCACTTACAACTTCTGTTTCATTTACTCATATCTGATTATTATAATTATATGTAATTATTAATAGCAAAATCAATAATTATCATATATTCTTTCCATCATTAATCCTCCCTCTTTGGGCTCCCCTTTACCAGGAAAAAAAACCAGAATTTAATGGAAAGGACATTGCAAATCCTGCCTCCAACACTTACTACCTCTGGGACTGTTTGCAAGTCAGTTAAGCCTCCGAGTCGCAGTTTTGCCATCCCCCAAATGGGGACAAAAATAGCCAAAATACTTACCTCACAGGGTTGTTTGGGCATCTAATTGGATAATGTATGAAAAGCACTTTGTAAATTTGAAAATGCTCCATTGTCATTCCATCAAATCTTGTCCTTTCCATCCTTGAGAACCTAACTTCTATCTCCACAAACCTCCACATATCTACTAGAAACTGATCCCACACTTTTACCCTGTGTGTCCTTCTAATACTCAAAGAAATTTCTCTCCTCCTTCAGCAATCCATACATGTTTGTGCTCCCAAGGATTATTCATTTATATGTCACTAAAGTGCATTTGTATTTACAAATATATCTATGCACATATCTAGTTATTCTTGTGTTGAACTGTATAGGTTAATCTGATTTGTCTTTCCCAGCTTTTTGAGGGTAAGGACTGATTGTACTCTGAATAAATTAATCCCCATACATTTAACATGGTACACCCAGTCCATGCATAACGTTAATGGTAACAGAAAAGTCTCATTATCAAGATTCTCTCAGTAAAGTGTTTTAATTTATTACCTCTAGTAATAAGTTATGTAAGTACTTAGCAATAGAATTAAGACTAAGGGTAGGAAGGATGGCAACAATCTAGGGCACAACAGACCAAGGAGCAAAAGGGGACACTTTGATATTATCATTTAGAAATACACTCATTGAGGAGCCAAGATGGTGGCATAGAAGCAGGTGAACTCCCTGCACTCCCCTCATAACCACCTCAAATACCTATAAAAATGACTCTAAACCAACAGAACCCACAAACTGACAGAAACAAACCTCCTGCTGCAGACAGCCCAGAAGGCCAGTAGGAAGGGTCCATTGCAACGCCCTGGGAGCAGAGCCCAGCCCCCCCATGATTCTGTGGTTTTAGCCCCAGGGTGGCCTGACCAGCCCCGGCTGGATGGACTTTGGGAGAGTGATTCACCAGTAGCTGTGGCAGTTTCCAGAATTATCAACCCATAAATGCCAAAGACAAAGTGATGGGTCAGTGGACTTTGGGAACAGGGAGGGTCTGCCAGTGTGGTCCAGCCTCTGCCCCCTGGAGGGAGAAGTGGCTAAGACATGGCAGCCACCGCTGAGTGGCTGCTTCAGAGCTCCTGACCGGCAGATAGCAGGGAGATGAAGCAACCATTCTGAGGGGTAATCACTCTTGCTTTAACCTACTTGGATCTGGATTGCTGTCTAGGGTAGAGGTCCTGGGGTGGGTGACCAAGTGCCAGAGCCATTGGAGGCTTCAGAGAGGGCAGCCAACTAATAGCTCCAGCAGCTGTGAAAACCCCAGCAATTTGGGACAAAGCTCTCCTCTCTGGAAGCAGAGTTCTACTGTGGCAAAAAGCTCAAAAGTCAAGTAACTGAGTGGCAACATGAGCAAGCAAAGCAAGCACAGTAAACAAAGCAATCCTACATTAGACTCCTATTTTGGGAACAAAAAGGATAAAAATATGTAACAGGAGGAAGACAACAAAGTCAGAACTCCTGCAACAAAAGCTCCCAAGAAAAATATGAATTGGTTACAGGCCATAGAGGAGCTTAAGAAGGATTTTGAAAACCAAATAAGAGAAGTGGAGGAAAAATTGGGAAGAGAAATGAGAATGATGCAAGAAAATTATGAAATGAGAGTCAACAACCTGATTGAAGAAAATAACACCTTAAAAAATAGACTAACTCAAATGGCAAAAGAGGCTCAAAAAGCCAATAAGAAGAAGAATGCCTTAAAAAGACAAATTTGCGAGATTGAAAAAGAATCTCAAAAACTCACTGAAGAGTATAATTCCTTAGACTGGAGCAAATGGAAGCTAGTGACTTTAGGAGAAATCAAGATACTATTAAACAGATCTAAACAAATGAAAAAATAGAAGGCAATGTGAAGTATCTCATTGAAAAAAACACTGACCTGGAAAATAGATCCAGGAGAGATAATTTAAAAATTATTGGACTACCTGAAAGCCATGATCTAGAAATCATCCTTCAAGAAATTCTCAAGGAAAATTGCTCTGATGTATTAGAACCAGAGGGCAAAATAGTGGTTGAAAGAATCCACCAATCACCTCTTGAAAAAGATCCCCAAAAGAAAACTACTAGGAATATTATAGCCAGGTTCCAGAGTTCCCAAATCAAGGAGAAAATATTACACACAGCCAAGAAGAAACAATTTGAATATTTTGGAAACACATCCAGGATAACATAGGATCTGGCAGCTCCTACACTGAGGGCTTAGAATATGATATTCCAGAGGTCAAAAGAGCTGGGATTAAAACCAAGGATCACCCACCCAGCAAAACTGAGTATCATGTTTCAGGGGAAAATGTGGTCATTCAATGAAATAGAGGACTTTCAAGCATTCTTGATGAAAAAAACCAGAGCTGAATAGAAAATTTGACATTTAGATACAAGAAGCAAGAGAAGCATGAGAAGATAAACAGGGTAAAGAAATCATAAGGAACCTATCACAGTTCAACTATTTACATTCCCACATGGAAAAATAATAATTGTAACTTATGAAATTTTTCTCAGTATGAGAATAGTTGAAGGGAATATAAATGTATATATACATATATGTATACATACATATATGTATATGTGTATATAGGAGGGTATATGGGCATATGAATACATATGTGAGTGTGTATATGTATGTGTCCAGGTATACATAGGCAGAGGGCACAGGACCAGTTGAATAGGAAGGAATGACACTTAAAAGATGAAATTGAGAGGTGAGAGAGGAATATAATGAAAAGAGATGGGGAGAGACAGAATGGGGTAAATTATCCCATATAGAAGAGACAAGGGAAAACTAATACAATGGATGGGAAGAACAGGAAGGCAAAAGGGAATGGATCAATCTTACTCTCATTGAATTTGGCTTAGGGATGGAATGACATATACACTAAATAGGGTATCTCACCCTACAAGAAAGTAGGGGGGAAGGGCATGAGAGAGGGAATTATGGAAGGGAGGGCAGGTTGGAGGGGAGGAAAGTTGGAAGCACACACTTTTGAAAAGAGACAGGGTCAAGGCAGAGAATAAAACAAGTGGGGGACAGGATAGGATGGAGGAAAATATAGTCAATCTTTCACAATATATCCACTATGGAAATGTTTTGTGTAGCTGCACTTGCATAACCTATATTGAATTGCTTATCTTCCTAGTAAGGGTGGGTGATGAAGGAGGAAGGGAAAGAATCTAAAATTCCAAGTTTTAAAATCAAATGTTTAAAATATATATATATATATTTTTTAAACAAATGCTTTATTAACTTCTGTTTTACATCATTCATTTCTGCCAGATTTTGAGTTACAATCATTTTCCCCCCATTATTCCCCTACCCAACCTCCCAGAACAATAATCCCACAAGATATTGCTTCCTCCAATCTGCTCTCTCCCATACCTTCTCCCATACCCCCATCGACTTTTCCATTAGAGGAAGGTGAATCTTTGTGTCCCAATGCCTGCACATCTTATCTCCCTATTATAAGCAAAAGAGTATTAATAATAGTATTTATATATATTTGAAACATTTAATGTTACGACCTCGAATTTCAGATCCATTTCCTTCCTCCCTTGTCACCCATTCCTTCTTGGGAGATAAGTAATTCAGTATATGTTGTACATGTCTAGCTATGCAAAACATTATCATAGTAGATATATTGTACAAGGCTGCTTATAATTCCCTCCCACTCATCCCACCCCCCACCTGGGTCCATTCCCTACATAATCCTGTCCCTCTTCTATAGTGGGTACTTCCAACCTCCCCTCACTCCAAGGATGCCCTCCCATCCATCATCCCTCCTCTCATCCCCCTTCCCCCTATCCTGCTGCAGGTTGAGATATCCCATTTAGTATGTATGTCATTTTCTCCCTGAGCCAAATTCAATGGGAATGTGGTTTTGTCTTTTTAGCCTTCCTTATTCTCCCCCTCCTTTGCAACCACTTCCCCTTGCTTCTTCTACATGGGATAGTTTACCCTACCCTGTCTCTCCCCATCTCCTCTTGCCACTTTCCTCTCTCACCTCATAATTTCATCCCTTGAGTATTCTCCCTTCCCAACAAATTCAACCTATGCCCTCTATCCATATATAACTGTAACCATATACACACACATTCACATATGTATTCATATGACCACACACCCTTCTTCCATTATTTTCATAGTGAGAAAGATATCATCAGTCACAGTTATTGCTTTTCCATATAGGAATGTAAATAGTTCAACTTTGATAAGTTCCTTTTGATTTCTTTTCCCTGATTACCTTCTCAGGCATCTCTTCCTTCTTGTGTCTGGATGTCAAATTTTCTATTCAACTCTGGTTTTTTCCTCAAGAATGCTTGAAAGTCCTCTATTCCACTGAATGACCATATTTTCCCCTGAAACAAAATACTCAGTTTTGCTGGGTAGGTGACCCTTGGGTTTATTCCCAGCTCTTTTGCCCTCTGGAATATCATATTCCATGCCCTTCGATCCCTCAGTGTAGAAGCTGCCAGGTCCTGTGCTATTCTGATTGTGTTTCCACAATATTGAAATTGTTTCTTCCTGGCTGCTTGTAGTATTTTCTCCTTGATCTGGGGATTCTGGAACCTGGCTATAATATTCCTGGTAGTTTTCTTTTTGGGATCTTTTTCAGGAGGTGATTGGTGGATTCTTTCTGGCTCTATTTTGCCCTCTGGTTTTAATACATCAGGGCAATTTTCCTTGAGAATTTCTTGAGGGTGTTTCTAGGTTTTTTTTGATCATGGCTTTCAGGTAGTCTTTTTTAAATTGTCTCTTGGATTGTTTTCCAGGTCAGTGGTTTTTCAATGAGATATTTCACATTGCCTTCTATTTTTGTTTGTTTGGATCTGTTTAATAGTATCTTGATTTCTCATAAAGTCTGCTTCCATTTGCTCAGTCTGATTGAAGGGTTATTCTCTTCAGTGAGTTTTGAGATTCTTTTTCCATCTGGCAAATTTGGCTTTTTAAGGCATTCTTCTCCTCATTGCCTTTTTGGGCCTCTTTTGTCATTTGAGTTAGTCTATTTTTTAAGGTGTTGTTTTCTTCAGTCATGTTGTTGACTCTCATTTCATAATTTTCTTGCATTGTTCTCATTTCTTTTTCTAATTTTTCCTCACTTCTCTTATTTGGTTTTTAAAGTCCTTCTTAAGGTCCTCTGTGGTGAACCAGCTCATGTTTTTCTTGGGCTTTTGTTGCAGGAGTTCTGACCTTACGTCCTTTTCCAGCTTTATGCCCCCAAAATAGGAGTGTAGGGTTGCTTTTTCTGTTTGCTTTGCCTTTGCATGTTGCCACTTAGTTGCTTGACTTTTGGGCTTTTTGCCATAGTATGGCTTTAAGGCCAGATAGAGGAATTTTCGTCCCGAACGTGTGGGGGCAACTTCCGTTTCTGGCAAGCTATAAACCCACCCACAACTTCCACCCTAGATCACAATCCAGATCCAGGGAGGTTAAAGCAAGAGCGATTACCCCTCAAGACTGATTGCTGGATCTCCCTACAATTAATTGCAGGCCAAGAGCTGGAGCTGCCTCTGGAAACTACAAAATGGCATGTCTCCTCAGTGGCTTCTAGCCCCCAGGGGAGGGAGTCAACGCATTCCCCCAAAAACAGGTCTCAAAGTCCATAGGACACTAACCTCTTACTTTGTCCTAGGCATGTCTATGTTGATAATTCTGGAATCGCCACAGCTACTGGTGTTCTGGGGTTCCTCCAGCTGCTTGCTGGCCCTGCCGCCCTGGGGCTAAAACCTCGGCTTATGTGG